>JANAVB010012321.1:0-25000 GCA_029216955.1 Iris pallida | reverse complement strand
TATATTTTGGTGTTATCTTATCGTGCTTAGACTGTGATTGAGTTACACCATATCTTATACTCGTCCTCCGTTCGGAGTTGATCATGATGAGTACACTATATACTGCATGAGTTGATGGTAAGTTAGAGACTTAGAACAGCGTTCTACTGTCGACACTGCGACGTAGGTTGGGCGCTGTTACGTACTCGTACCCTCATAGTGGGTGCGGATCATGACACGTTTTTAGTGGTTGCCCATGCAGGTCGAGAGTCGCATTAGTACGATATCGTGGTAGTACGACGACTTAGTTGTACTGCTGCGAGCCTGCGATAGGATTGAGAGATAGGCTTTAACGGAGAGGTTACTCAATCACAGTTAGGACTACTTGAGAGATTCCTGGACGACCCTTGAGAATCTCATTATGAACTTCAAATTGAAAATCCTTTTCCTCTTGTTTTGATTCACCCTCACTCCTTGATGTTTAAAGAATCTTAGACTATTAACTTCCTTTATCGTATCCTTACTTATATTTTGTCTATCTTATGTTGCTAATTTAGCACCAGTTTGCGAGCTTATCTTATTCGAGCTTGATCATGACATATTTTATTGGGGGCTGGCACCCACTAACATATTGTCTAATCAGAACCGGTGCATGATGGTCTGATCAACCTATTGCACTTTGGTTCGCTTTTCATATGTTATTCTATGTGGAGGGAGACATAGTTAAATTTGCCTTAGAGTCTCATCCACGACAGCTTTGACAATTCTCTTTTGAATTATTTCCATCGCCCATGAACCACGTATTGTACTTAATAACATCGCCTTTGAACTCATTATTGTTTTTCCTTTCACATACTTCAGATAGAAAAGGCACTGTACTTGATAGATCAACCCAAGGTATCATGTTTAGTTTCCCTATCCAAAGGAATAAATTGCCTTATTTCTATATCCTTGCATCATCCTTTAAATTCTAATTCTTTGATCGTCACCAGTTGACCCATCCTCCTTATCATCCAGTGTTTGGGGTCTTATTCAATTGAATAAATTCAATTATGACATGGATATCAAATCTTGGATACACGTGCTCAGACTTCAATGGCCTCGTTCTCCATCTTGCCCAAACTTCAATATATCCTGAAATTAATCAACTTAGATCGTGCCGGGACTAATCTTCTATATATATTGTGTTATTGGATTTCAATGCAATTGACACTCGTGCCTTAAACTTTCGATTTGATCATCTTTGGAATGGTAATCCTTCATAATTAATTTCTAGTTGTCTTTACCAGTTTCATATAGGATGGTAGACTGTCCCTTTGCACCTCCTTTTGAGGGAGCTAGGCCACTTGTAGCTCAGCACCAGAGGGGTGGAGCTTTTGCGATGCCGGTCGAGGAGACCGACGCTGCAGGTGATGGGTTAGCAGGTTTGTCCTTCTCATTCTTCCTTCCCACTTTCCTGTGTGATTCCATTAGTACCTGCCAGGACATAGTTGTGATTGCTAGATAGTGTAGCTACCCTGTTCGAGATCGGTGGAATCATGACCAGTAGGACAGTGTTGCATGTTAACTATCGACCTTGATTGTTGGGGGTTGACCTAGTAAGGATGCGATCATTTTAATTTCGAGGACAAAATTTTTCTAAGGGGGGGTAGGATTGTAACACCCAGTTTTTCAGATGAGGGTAATTTTGAAATTTTGTAATTATAATTATTAATGATTGATATTTATTTCACATTATAATTTTTGGTGATTTTTAATTATTTTTAAACTATTTTTAAAAACTACTTTAAGTCATGACTTGTGATTTTGACGTGCTGCTAGTGAAACCCTAGTGACTGCATGACCTAGAGCCTGACCATGTCATTAGGATGATTTAATTATCATTTTTAGCCTAGGGGTATTTTGGTCATTTTGACTTATTTGAATTAATTGATGATTTATTGAATTTGTGAATTCTAGTTGACCTTGACTTGTTGAGACCTAGTGGACTAGCCTAGAAGCTAACCCTAGCCATGGTGACCCTAGTCTAACTTAGGTTAACCTACTTTTAGTCATTAGAAACTAATTTTAGAATGAGGGGATTTGGTTTAGTGAATTTAAGTCATGGCTTATGGTTTAAGTGAAATGACTTATGGCTTAATGATTGTTTGATCATGACTTAAGCCCATGGGCCATTTTAGTGAACCCTAACCCTAATTCCTTCCTTTATGACCAGCCATAGGGATCCCCACCCTATATAAACACTTGTTCTCTAGGGCTTGCCTCTTTCTTTATTCATTTCAACATTGGAAAAGAAAGGTATTTGTCCCCCTTCCAAAAATCCCCATAAATCCATTTTAATTCCTTTTTATTCCTAGTTTCTTGCATTAGAGCCTAATTTTCTCGTATTTTCTGATTGTGGAATTTAATCCCAGCTTTGGGTCAATTTGGAGCTTTTGCCATCAAGAGGAGGATTCCCCATTTGAAGCTTTTCCAAGCTTTTTGCACATATAGGTAAACCCTTTAAGTTGATTTAAATTTTGGTTTTCTTTGCATGTAGGGCTAGATCTAGGAGTCCCCTAGGTGTCCCTCAAATTTGGGTAGATTTTGTGTCCGTTTGGTGTCCGTATCGGACACGTATCGATGTATGTATATAGGTGTTCGACGAAATATCTCTTAGAACTTTTTGTTCTTGGTTTTGAAAACAAATTATATATTTGGGTAGCTCTTCATGTGTAGATTAAATATGTATATGACTGAGCACGATTCTGTGGATTTTTTGTGCCCAAAACGGACACGTACCTCGTGCACGACACTGCGCACAGGCCCCGTACGGTGTCCTGCTGCCACACGTTCATATCCGACACGACACGACTCGGTTGGACACCAAAATTGGTGGACACCTGCGGGCAATGACTGACAGCACACACACAAAATTTAGGGGAATTTCGTCGAGCGGATTGGGAGAAATCCCACCCGTACTGAAATTTCACACACGCATACACGCGCACAGGCACGTCCTGATACGTGTTCGTATCAGGGACACGGCGACACGTTGACCTATTTCTGGGTGACACACACATACATATGCATTGTCCCTATCTTCTATATGTATATATATATATATATATTTTTTTTATACATATATATATATATATATATATATATATATATATATATATTTTTTTTATATATATATATATATATATATATATTTATTTTATATATATATATATGATATATAGCTTGTGTGATATATGTAATATAATATAGATATTTTACATTGTCCATATAATTAGAATGTATGTGTATATATATATGATAATTGATATGTGTGTATTGCCTATATAGGTGTATGGCATATAGTCTAGGTAGCATAGCCTATGGGGATCCTTTGTGTAGTCTTGTGTACATGGATTATATACACATGAGTGTTGGGTTATGTAGACTAGTGTGACTTGCATTGGTGTGTGTTTGCTAGCCTAGGCTTGGTTAGGCCTAGTGAGACTTGACTGGACTAGGATGGACCTAGTTGACTAGAGTGTTGACCATGGTTGACCAAGTTTGACCTAGAGTTGACTTGGACCTAATTTGACCTAGACAGTTGACCAGGTTTGACTTAGAGTTGACTTTAACCTAGATTGGCTTAGAAATCACGTAGATTGCATCGTAGACTCCATTTATCTTATTTTTAAGCATATTATAACCTGTATTACTCTGTTTAGGACATTGTGACTCCGGTGCAGACATCTGGTATTATACTACTCTTTTCAGAGTAGCAGGCGAGTACATTCTCTGATAGTTCTCTCATTTACTTGTCAATTACTGTACTTCAGTTCTAGATAGTTGTATGTGATTCTCTGTTACAATACGTATGGATATTCTGGATTCATGTATACGACACACATTTATTTTCTGGCCACTATTACTGGTATCATCATTCCTGGCTTCTATTACTGGAATCACCTACTGGAATCATTTACTGGAATCATTTACTGGTATCATTATATTTTGGCTGGACTCATCTTGAATCATTGTGTTAGAATTCTGGATTCACTTGCTGGAAAGGAAAATACTAAAGTAAGACATGTAGACATACCCCATTTCTGGAATCACCCTTTGCTGGAATCAAACTGGAATGATAGCCATCTCACGCCCGGCCAGGTGTGTGAAGTGCCGGATTACCCATAGCCGTTTACATGTCGATCTCGGTATTTTAAAACACACTGCTAGAGTATAGACTAGACTCACCCTGGAATCATTGATCACTATAACTGGAATCGTCCCTTACTGGATTCATCTTGTATTAGATTTATCTTGTACTGGACTTACATTGGAGTTACACTTGCCTACATTACTGTCTGGACTTTATATCATATTACCCTGGTTCAGCTAGCTCTATTTTTACAGTGTTCATTGCTATGATTCTTCTCTTATTTAGTTATTTACTTTCCTTGCACTTTATCTGTCTTTCTTACCATCACCTGAATATAAACTGCCATATTCATCAATACAACTGTCTATAACTACTTTATAGTTCTCTGTCATTTACTTGGGTTTTCTAGATGAGATGTGCTCGTTCCTGTCCAGACTGGACTGTTGTAAATTTTATAGATGATTGCCCTGAGGACACATGCCCTACATGTTACAGACTAGGAGTGGCTTAGCTACCTATAGCCCCGACACTCAGGAGTGATCGGAAGTTTAGCTAGTTTGTCTTGTTTTAGTTTTCATGTTTAGAACTGGAGTTGTATATATAGAATTGAGACTTGAGATGTATTTGAGATTTTTTGAGTTTGTTGTTATTATATCAGTAGTTATTGTTGTCTTCAATTTCTTAGTTATATTTCGGTGTTATCTTATCGTGCTTAGACTGTGATTGAGTTACACCATATCTTATACTCGTCCTCCGTTCGGAGTTGATCATGATGAGTACACTATATACTGCATGAGTTGATGGTTAGTTAGAGACTTAGAACAGCGTTCTACCGCCGACACTGCGGCGTAGGCTGGGCGCTGTTACTTACTCGTACCCTCACAGTGGGTGCGGGTCGTGACATTTAATGATGATATTTAAACCATGTTATGATTTTTGGTGATTTTTGATCAATTTAAAACTATTTAAATCAATGGCTTGTGATTTTGATGTTTTGCTAGTGTAACCCTAGAGACAGCATGACCTAGAGACTAACCTTGACCACAGGGACCTAACCATTTGATTAGGATGACTAATTGCAACATTTTAGCCTAACGGTATTTTGGTGATTTTGACAATTTTGTGAAATTGTAAATTAAATTAATTAAATATGTGCTAGTTAATTATTTGAGACTTGACCTAGAATCTTAGCCTTGAGCTTAGAATCTTGATTAGGATATCCTACTAAGTTACAAGATTAACAATATCTAGATATTTCTAAGTAGGATATTTTCTCCTTAGGATATTTGTAAAAAGAAAGCCTTAGGACTAATTGAACCAATAGGAGGACTTGAAATTGTGTGGACAAGACCTAGCCACTCATCTACTTCTAAAATCTAACCCTAATTCATCTAGTGGGATTCGTGTCCAAATTTGGATACGAACCACAGCACGATACAGTGTACACTGTGCCCTGCTACTCGGGTCCTCTGTAGGATACGACACAGCACGTGGGGACACAATTTTTGGTGGACACAAAGGGGCACTGACTGATAGAGTGCTTCCCAAATTTGAGGCCAAACCATGGAGTGGTTAGAGAGCAATCTCGATCGCACCGGGTATGCACACACTGCACACACGCGTGTTTTCCACTCTAACACGCGTCTCATGCGACACGTGGACACGTCATGGTCCTGTGTCAGGCCCCTAGACACGTAGACCTATACCTGTCGAACACGTGGACACGTGCACGAGGTGTCTAGTATCGTGTGTCGTGTCCATGAGAGCCTAGACACGCTACACGAGCCTGTCTGTACACACAGACTTATAAACCCTGTTTTGTACGATTTAGATACTTCGTGTCCATTTGTTTGGACACGTGGTCACCCCCCATGACACGTGTACATGTGGGGAACATTTCTCTATACCTGTTTTGGGTTTTCAAACAAATATGGGTTTCGAAATTCAAAATCAAACTGTGAACTGATAAGTTATTATACTCGAAGCATGGAACTGATTTTAGATTTTTTTTATTTCTATTTTGATTTTGTCTTGATTGATATTGTATTTCTCACTGTGATGTAGGTTAGATATTTGGATTTGGTTTTAAGATTGTATATATATAATCGTACTGATTTGGAATTTGGATTTCGATTGACATTTTTGAAAAGTTCACTGATACCTTGTTTCCTTCTACTGATACTTCAAAACAGGGTTTTTGAGTTGAACTATGAAACTAAGATTTGGGTCAATAGGTTTCATGTATAACCTGAGCTTGATTTGGTTTTAAATGTGAAAACTGAGATTTGATTGAAAGAATGAAAACTGAGAACAAAAACTGAAAACTGAGATTTGGATATATGTATATATGTAATAGATATATATGTATATGTGTATGTGTGTGTGTGTCAATATATATATATTTAGTTTGTGTCTGTGTTGTAGCTGGACACTGACATAATGTACACACACCCTTACCCTCACTACACCCCTGACACACATCAGACACACACACATTTGACACCCCTGACTGAACACACTTACACACACAATTGTATGAAACACACCCTCTTTCCCCACCACACACACACACACACACACACACACACACACACACAGACCACACACCTCACTCCCCTTGATATGTCACAGCCCTCCTCTACACAAGTCACTCATTCACTTCACTCCCTACACATACTCATACTCACATGGTATCCCCTTTCCCGCTTAATATATGTATGTATATATGTATGCATGAGTGCATAAATGCCATGGTGAATGAATGTGCAATACATGTATGTATCCTAATATGTATGTAGATAAGTTGGTATGAAATATATATATGTATGAGTGCATATGTGTTTTAATATAATACACAAGCATGTAAGGGTGAATGTGTAAGATGCAAATGTATGGAAGTTATATGGCAATGTAGTGATGCATGATACAATGTATTATAGTGTTGTGATAGTGTGTATGTATGCCTATATAAAGGTATATATGTAGCACTATGTATAGCTCACCTCTATATGAATATAGGTATATGATAATGTATATAATAATGTGATGTTGACATGCATATAGTATGTGTATAGATGCCTTGGTGTGGTTCACATTGCTTTGCTTTGCTTATGTCTAGCCTTGATTGCCTAGGCTAACTTGGTTAGGCCTAGTTAGACTTGTTAGACTAGCTTGGACCAGGAATAGCTTAGTTGACTAAGATTGACCTAGTTTGACTAGGCTATGTGTTGTAATTGGTTTTAGACTTAGACTTGACTTGTTAGACCTATAATGACTTGGTATTGAACCTAATAGGCTAATTTGACTAGAGTTGACCAAAAGTCAACATGGAGTCAATAGTGACCAATTGACTTAGTTGACCAATAGTCGACCATTGACCAAATTGACCCTTGATAGCCTAAGTTTGACCTAGAGTTGACCAAGAGTTGACCTTGACCTAGACTGACCTAGAAATCATGTAGATGCATTGTACACTTCATTATAACCCCTTTGTATACATATTGACTTGTTTTGCTCTAAATAGGACTCAGATACCTCGTCTCGGACAGTGTATTCTCACAGACATTCAGATCGCAGACGAGTACATTCTCGGATCATTTCATACATATTAGGACTTATATCTTGCTCTATACTACTTTACTTGATGCTGTCACATTGGTAACACGGATTGGTACTATATAAATCTTTTCATGAGATGTTATCCCTCTTGAGAGCATCGGGTACTTCATGTCATGTGTATTTCACTTACATCATGTACTCTCATGCTTCTACTATCATGAATCTGCTTGTGACTCATGTACCCTCATGAATCACAGATCCTTCACGAATCAAATTCATGAATCACTCATTACGAGTCAGTAGTGTAATCATGAATCTTAACATAAATGAATAGATCCTTGTATATTGATTGGGGATGGGGGAGTAGAAATAGTCATGTGAATAATCCCAAGTAGTGTAATCGTGAATCATTTCCGTAGTGTAATCATGAATCATTCCCAGCCATTCACATGTCTATCTTGTACTCTGATTCACTAGTCACTTACAGTTCCTTACTTATAGTAGATATTTCCAGTTACAACTATCTCTCTTAATTTATGTACATTTCTTTACAGCGTTTTAAGTATCTTATTCTATTGTTAGATTTATATTCCTGTCATGATATGAACTGTTGAAATGTATTGTGCTCGCTCCTGTCCTGACTGGACCTGTTAAAAATATTACAGAGGATGAGGATTTCTGTCCTACCTACTACGGAACAGGCATAGACGACACTTGCAACCTGGACCCCGTGGTTCAGGCAGCTGCTGAGGATGACACCACTGCCTAGAGTAGATAGTTTAGTCTGTTATTTTCCTTCTTCTTATTTTTGTGTTCTGGAGTTGTACTATTTGTGACCCTGTGTTGTCACGCCCCAGAACCAGAATACTGGAGAGCGGGGGCAGACATAGCCAGCTACGTATATGAAATGGAATCCATCTCGCTATACGGTCACGGCTGTCTAGATACATGAGGGTTTATCTACAAGCCAACAGTCTCTTAAGGTCATGAACAAGCCTAGTGTCTCAATCACAAGCAAGTAAGTAAAAGGTTACAAGAAGTATGATCACTAAATATACAATAGTAAGGCATCCCAAACGTTACATATTCAGCTGATCATGAAGCTAGTCGTTACAAAATGTTAGGACTAGCAAGAGTTTAGTCATACATGATCAACCCTAGGATCTGTCAATCGTGTTACAACCTGTAGGCAGACAGTAAGTAAAGTGCAATCGAGCTAAACAGGTGCTCGTCGGCTAAATGTCTTAAAAGAATATTTTTACAATAGAGTGGAAGAGCCAAAAATAACCCACTCGTTGCCAGGGTTCCGTCTAGTGGCCACCATCTGGCTGGAAGGTTGGTAGATCCTCTGGAGCTGCTCCGAAATCTGGCCATACAAAACCAGCTGGGTCAGATCCCAGAAAGAGCAAGTGCCACAAAGGAAGCTTCACTTAGGAACTAAAACCAGCAATCAGCACAAGAGTATAAATAAGTAAAAACTGGAAATAAAGAAAATATATCAGGAGGATATACGACGAGATAACCATGGAACCATTCAGATAACCAGGTTACAACCCGTAAACCAAACAAGGACCGGGGTTGTAACCCTTCGTCTGAACAGAACTTGGATTCTCACCATTTATCGATAAAATAAATACAGGCATTCTGGTCATGCAGTAATCAGGATCAGGGCAAGACTAGACTGGTTAGACTCCATCCAATCATTTTACGGCCAAGCAAGAATTACGGCTTGATACTTTAACTAACTATGGTTATCACAGGCCTAATTACTAGCAAGATGCAGTGAGAATCTTCCACAGTCACAAGTCCTGCAGTCCATCCAGGTTACCCGGGTTGAAAGATTTAGAGTTGAATTCAGGTGGGTACATCGTCCAGGAAACGAATGTACCCTTAGGTAGCTTGAAGGGTGCAACACATGATAGTGTGCTGGAAATGTGCCCTACTCGACGGCAGGCTACAGATCCCAAGGTGTGTCCAGGTAACGGGATTGCCTGTAGCTGGGAGATCTCTTCATGACTATTGTGTAATTCTAGTTATTAACCCTAGTCCATTTTAGTAGGTACTTCTGACCGTGGCACTCAGGAGTCCCCTCCTAGACATGATGCAAGACAGGACTGGATTAGTTGTACAAGCACAATCGCCCACGGTGTCCAGGATTAATTATACAGGTCATGTCATGTCAGGTAGCCGTCGCAACAGCTTATCAGATATATCATGTCAGGTTTTTATGTCAAGTGTACTGGTCAAGAGTGCGCCACGACGGGCCACTATCAGGTCATGTCATGTTCACTTGTCAGGAGTGCACCCCTACGGGTCACTGTCATGTCAAGCTCAATTATCATGTCCAAACATAACAAGTAAATTCGTGATTATCAAGTTCATGACAAAAGGCGTAAGGATATAAAATGGACATAAAATATCTAATAAAATATCATATATAGGGCTATAGAAGAGCCATGCGGCTAAGGCACATGCGGCCAAGAAGTGATCTCATGCGACTGGGGAGGGAGTCGGGTTCAATCGGCTCAGGGTCCCAAGCTCATGCGGCTCACGGGGTAGGGGCACATGCGGCTAGCGGGGAACAGGTGCGCATGCGGCTGAACGGGCAGGAACCTATGCGGCTGGGAGTGGAACTACCTCCCATGCGGCAAGCAGAAAAGGGAGGTTCATGCGGCTAGGGTGAATTGGACTCATGCGGCCGAAAAGGCAAGACACATGCGGTCAGCGGAAAGGGCACTCATGCGGCTGGCGGGGATGGGTCCATGCGGCTCAACCAAGTCGAGCCCCATGCGGCTGGGTTAAGGTGATTGCTTATGCGGCTGACGAAAGGAGGAGTTCATGCGGTTAATAAGGTTCAGGATCTCATGCGGCTGGCGGATATAGGACTCATGCGGCCAGCGAGTGAGTCTGGTTCATGCGGCTCGTCAAGGCTGTGCACATGCGGCTGGGTCCAACTCATGCGGCCAAGATAAGCTGAGGCGGCAGGATAAGGTCCTCAGCCCTATGCGGCTGAACTGACTGGGTCCCATGCGGCCGGGAATACTTGCCGCATAAACTTGTCACACGGTCAAGTCAAGGCAATAGTGCATGCGGTTGGAACTGACTTGCCGCATAAATGTTCATACGGTCAAGTACACCATGCGGCTCGGGACTCTGCTTCTTCTCCAAATTTTCGAGAAGAAGTATACCATAAGCCATGGCTTCCAAGCTGCATAACTCTATCATCTGGAGCCCAAATCCGAACTTCCATAGGTCAAAATGGGGTAGAACGAGATTCTCTACAACATAGAACCCTCAAAACTCAGAAATAACAGGATTAAGTAGATCAAAACCCAAAAAATCCAAAAATAAAGTAAACTTAGATCTAGAAGAATCTAGCCATGGAAAGTGAAAAAGCCAAGTACTAAAGTATTTTAGAATGTAGTAAAGAAGAGAATGGAGCAATAAAATTAGAGTTCCTCGATGAAGCAAGTTGCACTTACCTAGACCTCTCTCTCCCTCTCTCTGGTAGGTAAGGAAGTAATGGTGGAGAAGATGATAAATGAAGAGAGAGAAAGGAGAAGGGTTAATAAATGATAGTGGTGGTGGTAGGTAGGGGGTTCACCCCTTGGTTCATGATGAACCAAGAGCAATCCCAAACCGAACCAAGCCAACCCAAACCAAGAATAAACCAAGCCTAGGAAGGAAATTAAGCAAGAAAATCATGCAATACAAGAATAAATACGTATACGTATTCCAGAAATACGTAATACGAACCACAGGCATTACAACTCTACCCACCTTAAAAGAATTTCGTCCTCGGAATTTAATCAAGAGGCTATAGAAGCAATGACAAGCTACATTAATAACATGCAAGCTATAACTAGGCAGACAATCACTCATTCAAGCAAGGAATCGAAGGCATGAGGCCTAAGAAAGACATTATACCTCACGAGTCAAACAAGTTGGGATATCGCGATCGGATATCATCCTCACGCTCCCACGTTGACTCTCCCAAAGAGTGATGACCCCAAGCAACTCGGACTAACTTGATAGTCTTGTTCTTGAGGATCTTCTCTCTCCGGTCCAATATAGACACGGGCCTCTCCTCATACGAAAGGTTGGTACCAACAACCAATTCCGAATGATCCAGGATGTGGCTCGGGTCCGGGATATACCGTCGTAATTGGGATACATGGAACACGTCATGCACCTCGCTTAGCGACGGCGGAAGAGCGAAACGATAGGATACTTCTCCTACTCGCTCTAGAATGTCAAACGGTCCTATATACCTAGGACTAAGCTTGCCCCGTACGCCGAAACGAATGACGCCACGGTTAGGCAAAATCCTCAGGAATACATGATCGTCGACCGAAAACTCGAGAGGACGTCGATGAGAATTGGCCCAATGGTGCTGGCGATCTTGGGCAACTCGAAGATAATCTCTGACTCGCCTGACCACTTCAACTATCTGAGCGATCATTTCTGGACCGAGCATCTGTCTCTCTTCAACATCATCCCAGGCTAACGGGGATCTGCACTTCCTGCCATACAGTGCCTCGAATGGTGCCATATGGATACTGGCCTGGAAACTGTTGTTGTACGAGAACTCCACCAGGTGCAAGTGATCTTCCCACGAACCACCGAAGTCAAGTGTACAGGACCGCAACATGTCTTCAAGAGTCTGGATCGTGCGCTCCGACTGGCCATCTGTCTGCGGATGATATGCTGAACTGAACTGGAGACGAGTTCCCAAACTCTCCTGCAGGCTACGCCAAAAGTGTGACGTAAATCTTGAATCTCTGTCCGAGGTGATACTAACTGGCACTCCGTACAACCTGACAATCTGTCTGAGGTACATCTCTGCTAACTGAGCTGTCGACTGACCAACTCTGAACGGGAGGAAGTGAGCTACCTTCGTGAGCCGATCAACTATAACCCAGATAGCATCTCTACCAGCTGGGGATCTAGGTAATCCAGTCACAAAATCCATGGTCACATGCTCCCACTTCCATTCTGGAATCGGCAAGGGCTGAAGAAGTCATGCGGGCCACTGATGTTCGGCTTTAACTTGTTGGCAAACCAAATACCGAGAGACAAACCGAGCTATCTTCCGCTTCATGCCATTCCACTAGAAATGCTATCGGATATCACGGTACATCTTCGTACTGCCGGGATGGATGGAATACTGCGAACTGTGCGCTTCTAACATGATCTTCTGCCGGATATCTCCGCTGGGTACACGAAGACACTTACCATGTCGAAGTGTACCATCCTCATGAATGCATAACTCTGGTCTTCGTCCTGTCTCATACTCTGCTCTGAGTCGCTGAAGCTTGGAATCTGCCGACTGCGCCATCCGGATCCTCTCGACTATAGTGGACTAAACTTGCATGCTGGCCATCAATGCCACACTGGAAGGAAGAACAACTTCTATATCCATCTTTTGAAGATCGGCTAACAGCTCTGGTTACGCTGTTAGGGAATAAACTCCGGCTCTCCTGCTTAAAGCATCCGCAACAATGTTGGCCTTCCCAGGATGATACTGCAAGTTGACATCATAATCCATAAGAAGCTCCAGCTACCTCCTCTGGCGCATGTTAAGATCCTTCTAGGTGAACACATACTTTAGGCTTTTATGGTTGGTGAAAATCTCTACCCTATCTCCATACAAGTAGTACCTCCACAACTTAAGTGCAAACACCACTGCTGCCAGCTCCAAGTCATGGGTTGGGTAATTCCTCTCATGATCACGAAGTTGTCGTGACGCATAAGCTATTACCTTCCCATGCTGCATCAGAACACATCCTAAACCTCTGCCTGAAGCATCACAGTACACTGAGAATCCTCCGATCCCATCTGGAAGCATGAGAATAGGAGCTGCTATCAGGCCTCGCTTCAACTGCTCAAAAGAACTCTGACACTCTGTTATCCAAGCAAACTGCGCATCCTTGCGGGTCAACTGCGTCAATGGTGCTGAAATTTGAGCAAAATCCGAAACAAATCGCCGGTAATAGCCGGCCAATCCAAGGAAACTACGAACTTCTGTAACTGTGCTGGGTACTGGCCATGACTCAATAGCCATAATCTTCTGGGAATCCACTTCTACTCCTCCTCGAGTGATGATATGTCCCAAGTACGAAATGCGATCGAGCCAGAACTCGCATTTACTGAACTTGGCATATAACTGGTGCTCTCTGAGGATCTGAAGAACTATACGAAGATGCTGCTCATGCTCCGCCTCACTCTTGCTGTAGACCAGGATGTCATCCAAGAACACAATCACAAACTGATCCAAGTAAGGCATGAAGATGCGATTCATGAGGTCCATGAATACTGCCGGCGCATTGGTTGCTCCAAAAGGCATAACAAGGAACTCCCAATGCCCATATCTTGATCTAAAAGCTGTCTTCGGGATGTCCTGCTCTCTGACTCTGATCTGATGATAAACTGAGCGCAAATCAATCTTCGAGAATACTGAAGCCCCCTTGAGTTGATCAAACATGTCATCTATCCTCAGAAAAGGGTATCTGTTCTTGATTGTCACTGAGTTCAAGGTACGATAATCAACACATAACCTGGACGTACCATCCTTCTTTTTCACAAGAAGCATCGGGGCTCCCCAAGGCGATCCACTAGCACGAATGAATCCCTTGGTTCTGAGTTCTTCAATCATCTTGTACAATATCTCCAACTCTGACGGCGCCATCCTGTAGACTCTCTCTGACACTGGGGCTGTCCCAGGAATCAAGTCTATAGTGAACTCGATCTCCCGCTCCGGAGGCATACCTGGAAGCTCTTCTAGGAAAACATCTGGGAACTCATCCACTATCCTGGGCAACTGAACTGCCGCTACTGCCATCCGCAATATCGGAGGAGATGACTCAACTTCGCCTTGGGAGAAAGAAAACTCCGGCTCGCCTGGAATGCTAAAAACAACCCTGCCAAAGTGACAGTCTATCCTAGCATACTGGTTCCTCAACCAATCCATCCCTAGGACCATATCATAATCGGCCATCGGGAACTCTATCAATCTAGCAGGAAATTCTCTACCGCTAACTACGATCCGACACGAGGAAAACACTCTATCTACTCCCACAAGTCCGTTACCAGTAAGTATATTAAGCCTTACTGATAATGACTCGGGCTCCAATCCTACCCGTATCGCGAATCGTCCAGACATAAATGAATGCGATGCACCAGAATCAAATAAAACTGAAGCTGGGAAGGAGTTGACGAGAATAGTACCTGCCACTACCTCTCCTGGTGCCAATCCTTCCTCTGCGGTCATCACCATAGCATGACCATGCCCTCGGGGTACTGGTCCCCTCTGCTGAAATCCTCGCTGCCTATTCTGACTCTGGGCCTGGGCTTGAACATGCTGCTGGGGGTTCTGCTGCTGGAATACTTGGGACTGAGGCGGCAAGGGCCTCGGCAATGGATACTGCTGCTGCTGGACCGGAGCTGGTCCTCTCACCGAAGAGCTAGAAAGGTTGGACGATGATGAACCACCCCTATTCGGGCAGGATCCAACCCTATAGTCTGGTGCTCCAGAAGCCAGACACAATCCCTGTGCCCTGCAATATTCTGCCACTACATGGCCTGGCTTCCCACAATGAGAACAACCCACTGCGGAAGATTGCTTCTGCTTCTGCTGCTGAGGGTGCGTCGGGGTGGAATGCTGAACCGACGTCACTGAGGCCGCCCGCCTCGGAGCTCCAATAGTCAAAGCCCTGGCTGCCGGGGCTGGGGCTGAAGACTGATCCATCTGGCCGTGGGATCTCTTCCGACCTCCGGCCCTATCCACAATCCTCTGGAAGGTATAATCATGCCTCCTAGCTGCTCTCAAGACTGCATCAAAAGTCTGATGCTCAAACTGCTCAACTGCCAATAGAATCTCCAGGTGAAGCCCCTACTGAAATCGCTGGGCTCTATCATACTCGATTGCCACCAAAGTGGGAGCAAACCGACTGAGTCTGGAAAACTCGGCCGCATATCCGTCGACCGTCCTGCCTCCTTGCTTCAGATTGGTAAACCTCGTCTGCAGATCATACCGAGCCATGACATCGAAATACTTGGTTTGGAATCTCTCTCTGAATACTGCCCAAGCAATGGGTGCTACTAATCCAACGGCCTGAGCCGCCCACCAGCTGCGGGCAAGATCTAACAACTGCAGGCGCACAACGGCCACCTTCTCGTTCTCTGGGGTCCTGGCTGCTTCTAGAATCACCTCTGTGTCCTGAAGCCATGAATCTGCTGCGATAGCATCTTCACTACTGTCGAAGAATGGAGGGTTCAAGCGCTTGAAGCTGTTGGCCGCGCTGTTATCCTGATGACCAACCTGGGTCAAAGCATCCGTCACTGCCTGGTGCAAGGCATCTCCACGCCGGTCATGGGAACCTATCAAGGTCCTGATGAGTCCTACCAAAGTGTCGTCATCATGTTCTACAGGTTGAACTGGCTGGACTGGTGGCTCTCCATCAGAAGGCACGACTCTGGAGGCTAATCCAGAATGCTGGGCTTGATCTCCAGGTTGCTGCTAGTCCGTGGGAGGTGCTCCGCCTTGCTGGTCGGTAGGACCACGAACAATACCGCTGAAGAAGACGACATAAGGAACAATAAGAAAGGACCAGGACAGATCAACGATACAAGCATATGATCAGGACAAGAATACAGGGATTCAGAAGATACGAGCAGAGATCAAGGATGAATACTGATTGAGACATCTATTCGGTAAACCCTCACATATCTTGATTTACAAGACCTGCATGGGCCACCACTTAAACCATGTCACGCCCCAGAACCAGAATACTGGAGAGCGGGGGCAGACATAGCCAGCTACGTATATGAAATGGAATCCATCTCGCTATACGGTCACGGCTGTCTAGATACATGAGGGTTTATCTACAAGCCAACAGTCTCTTAAGGTCATGAACAAGCCTAGTGTCTCAATCACAAGCAATTAAGTAAAAGGTTACAAGAAGTATGATCACTAAATATACAATAGTAAGGCGTCCCAAACATTACATATTCAGCTGATCATGAAGCTAGTCGTTACAAAATGTTAGGACTAGCAAGAGTTTAGTCATACATGATCAACCCTAGGATCTGTCAATCATGTTACAACCCGTAGGCAGACAGTAAGTAAAGTGCAATCGAGCTAAACAGGTGCTCGTCGGCTAAACGCCTCAAAAGAATATTTTTACAATAGATTGGGAGAGCCAAAAATAACCCACTCGTTGCCAGGGTTCCGTCTAGTGGCCACCATCTGGCTGGAAGGTTGGTAGATCCTCTGGAGCTGCTCCGAAATCTGGCCATACAAAACCAGCTGGGTCAGATCCCAGAAAGAGCAAGTGCCACAAAGGAAGCTTCACTTAGGAACTAAAACCAGCAATCAGCACAAGAGTATAAATAAGTAAAAACTGGAAATAAAGAAAATATATCAGGAGGATATACGACGAGATAACCATGGAACCATTCAGATAACCAGGTTACAACCCGTAAACCAAACAAGGACCGGGGTTGTAACCCTTCGTCTGAACAGAACTTGGATTCTCACCATTTATCGATAAAATAAATACAGGCATTCTGGTCATGCAGTAATCAGGATCAGGGCAAGACTAGACTGGTTAGACTCCATCCAATCATTTCACGGCCAAGCAAGAATTACGGCTTGATACTTTAACTAACTAGGGTTATCACAGGCCTAATTACTAGCAAGATGCAGTGAGAATCTTCCACAGCCACAAGCCCTGCAGTCCATCCAGGTTACCCGGGTTGAAAGATTTAGAGTTGAATTCAGGTGGGTACATCGTCCAGGAAACGAAGTACCCTTAGGTAGCTTGAAGGGTACAACACATGACAGTGTGCTAGAAATGTGTCCTACTCTACGGCAGGCTACAGATCCCAAGGCGTGTCCAGGTAACGGGATTGCCTGTAGCTGGGAGATCTCTTCATGACTATTGTGTAATTCTAGTTATTAACCCTAGTCCATTTTAGTAGCTACTCTTGACCGTGGTACTCAGGAGTCCCCTCCTAAACATGATTCAAGACAGGACTGGATTAGTTGTACAAGCACAATCGCCCACGGTGTCCAGGATTAATTATACAGGTCATGTCATGTCAGGTAGCCGTCGCAACAGCTTATCAGATATATCATGTCAGGTTTTCATGTCAAGTGTACTGGTCAAGAGTGCGCCACGACGGGCCACTATCAGGTCATGTCATGTTCACTTGTCAGGAGTGCACCCCTACGGGTCACTGTCATGTCAAGCTCAATTATCATGTCCAAACATAACAAGTAAATTCGTAATTATCAAGTTCATGACAAAAGACGTAAGGATATAAAATAGGCATAAAATATCTAATAAAATATCATATAGAGGGCTATAGAAGAGCCATGCGGCTAAGGCACATGCAGCCAAGAAGTGATCTCATGCGACTGGGGAGGGAGTCGGGTTCAATCGGCTCAGGGTCCCAAGCTCATGCGGCTCACGGGGTAGGGGCACATGCGGCTAGCGGGGAACGGGTGCGCATGCGGCTGAAGGGGCAGGAACCTATGCGGCTGGGAGTGGAACTACCTCCCATGCGGCAAGCAGAAAAGGGAGGTTCATGCGGCTAGGGTGAATTGGACTCATGCGGCCGAAAAGGCAAGACACATGCGGTCAGCGGAAAGGGCACTCATGCGGCTGGCGGGGATGGATCCATGCGGCTCAACCAAGTCGAGCCCCATGCGGCTGGGTTAAGGTGATTGCTTATGCGGCTGACGGAAGGGGGAGTTCATGCGGTTAATAAGGTTCAGGATCTCATGCGGCTGGCGGATATAGGACTCATGCGGCCAGCGAGTGAGTCTGGTTCATACGGCTCGTCAAGGCTGTGCACATGCGGCTGGGTCCAACTCATGCGGCCAAGATAAGCTGAGGCGGCAGGATAAGGTCCTCAGCCCTATGCGGCTGAACTGACTGGGTCCCATGCGGCCGGAAATACTTGCCGCATGAACTTGTCACACGGTCAAGTTAAGGCAATAGTGCATGCGGTTGGAACTGACTTGCCGCATAAATGTTCATGCGGTCAAGTACACCATGCGGCTCGGGACCGTGCTTCTTCTCCAAATTTTCGAGAAGAAGTAGACCATAAGCCATAGCTTCCAAGCTGCATAACTCTATCATCCGGAGCCCAAATCCGAACTTCCATAGGTCAAAATAGGGTAGAACGAGATTCTCTACAACATAGAACCCTCAAAACTCAGAAATAACAGGATTAAGTAGATCAAAACCTAAGAAATCCGAAAATAAAGTAAACTTAGATCTAGAAGAATCTAGCCATGGAAAGTAAAAAAGCCAAGTACTAAAGTGTTTTAGAATGTAGTAAAGAAGAGAATGGAGCAATAAAATTAGAGTTCCTCCATGAAGCAAGTTGCACTTGCCTAGACCTCTCTCTCCCTCTCTCTGGTAGGTAAGGAAGTAATGGTGGAGAAGATGATAAATGAAGAGAGAGAAAGGAGAAGGGTTAATAAATGATAGTGGTGGTGGTAGGTAGGGGGTTCACCCCTTGGTTCATGATGAACCAAGAGCAATCCCAAACCGAACCAAGCCAACCCAAACCAAGAATAAACCAAGCCTAGGAAGGAAATTAAGCAAGAAAATCATACAATACAAGAATAAATACGTACACGTATTCCAGAAATACGTAATACGAACCACAGGCATTACATGTGTTATTATGGATGTTGTGGAGATGTTATCTTAGACACTTAGACCTCTCTTGTTTATGTTTCAGTTTGTGGTTTCAGATCATATCTATCTATCTATCATTCGTACTTCTTCCTTAGTTGTGATTGAGATTATACATCTTATATTGTTCCTCCATTCGGAGAGTATAAACTGTGCAAGTACATTTAACTGTTAGATGTATGTGACCTAGGACAGTGTTCTACTGCCGACACTACGGCAGTGGCTTGACGTACCCACTTCTCGTGTCCTTACACTAGGGTGCGGGTCGTGACACCTTTTTAGTGGTGGCCCATGAAGGTCTAGTTTATGTAGTGGTATTCGAACTAGAGTATCACTACAGCCTGCAGTAGGAGTAGAATATTTTGAGGTACTCAATCACATTAGGAAAAGCACTTAACCTGATTCTTGTTATCTAAATTCTTGCTGCTTTAATGCTTCCTTTTGAAATAAACTGTCCTCCCTTGATTTATCGCTTCTATCTCAGTATTGATTCCTTGTTCGATCTGTCTCTAGGATGATGATCGAGACACGATCGTATCGCCCTGGCCCAGCAGACGCAGGTGAAAAGTCTGCCATCTTTCGCCCGATTGTAGACGCTGGGATCGCAGCTCCTCCCATCACTTCACATGTCGGAGTTTCTGCAAATTTTGGAGGTACGTCTCCACCTGTTCGGAGGTCTTCCCCCGTCATTCCGGATATATTTCAGCAGCCGCCACCTACGGGATCAGTTGATGCAGTACAGCTGTTACCTTCTTCCAGTAGTTTATGGAGGCTCAGCAGTAGTGTCAGACGACGGAGTTTAGTCGGGGCATCAATCTGGCCCTGACGACAGTTGAGAGGGTTACAGCTCAGCCTTCGGCAAGTCAGCAGCAGGACAGCTGAAGGAGAAGGGCATATAGGATTTTCAGAAGAAGCACCCGCGAGACTTCAGGGGCACAGAGGGTATCTTATATGTAGACGAGTGGATCGAGCACATGGAGGAGATTTTCAGGCTAGTGGAGATTCCAGAGAGACTGCAGATTGAGGCGGCAGTTAGTATGATGCAGGACTTGGCTCGCATATGGTACCAGACAGATCCGAGGGTTGGTACAGCTAGACAGACTTGGGCAGCTTTCAAGAAGTTGTTCAAGGAGAAGTTCTTCCCTGATGTAGCACTTGGTGCCCTCGAGACGCAGTTCGAGGCTTTGGTGCAGGGCAGTAAAACTGTCGAGGAGTACGCTGGAGAGTTCTGCCGTCTAGGCAGATTTGTTGAAGGGTTTTCTGAGGCGATGAAGGCCCGGAGATTCAGAAAGGGGCTAGTCAAGGAGGTGAAGTCCTACACCAAGAGTGCCCGCAGTGCCACTTTTGAGAAGATCTTGGTGGGTGCCCTAGCAGCGGAGGATGGCCTTGAGCTGAGGCTCAAGAGGGGACGAGACGCTCACGGTGCCAGAAGCAGTGGAGGCCAGGCCAAGAGGCCTCACTTTCAGCACCAGCGTCAGCAGGGGCAACAGTTTCAGCAACAACAGATTCAGCAGTAGCAGCAGAGACCTGTTCAATAATACTTTCAGGGCCAGGGATATGCACCTTACCAGTAGCAGCCCACCTGTTGTGCTTACTACAAGAAGCTAGGGCACGGATGGAGTGAATGCATGAAGAGGTTAGGCAGATGCCTACTCTGTGGAGCAGTAGACCATCAGCTGAAGGAGTGCCTTATGTTCTCGGCACGTTCACGGCAGGGAGCAGGAGCCAAGGCTCCAGTAGGTCAGCAGAGGGGACCAGCCTTGCAGACACAGCAGCATGCCAGGGGAGGCCAGCAGGGGCAAACTTTTGCCATGACAGCCGAGGATGCACAGGCCATTGAAGATCTTGTTGCAGGTTCCGTTCTTCTCGATTCTACTTTCGCATTTGCCTCCTTATAACTGTCTTGATATTCAATTCCATCTGTTCCTTGTTGGTTGATAAATTTTGTTCTAGTATTCCATTGTGATGTGATTTATTTCTGAGATAAGTCGTATGGGCTAGGTCGTCTCAGTTATGGGATCTAGTGTCTTCTATAGTCATGTTAGCTGGCATAGTGAGAACATATAGTCAAATTTTGGATGTATTTCTTGGGTGTAGAAATTTAAGGTTTTCGTTGCCAAACATGCAGCAATACAAAAATTTTAAATACCATAATTCTATAGGTATGTACCTTAGTCGAGAACTCTGTGATTATCGTAGCCTTGCTCACTAGCATAACGAAGATTCTGAGTATCATGATTTTGGACACACGCATATGATTATCAAATTGTATGGTTTTGAGACTTTGATTGTTGGAGTGTTGACTTTGAAGGAGTACTACCATCTTAATTTTGAGGACAAAATTTCTCTAAAGGGGTAGACTTGTAACACCCAGTTTTCTAAAATGAGGGTAATTATAAAATTTTGTAATTATAATCATTTAATGATGATATTTAAACCATGTTAAGATTTTTGGTGATTTTTAATCAATTTAAAACTATTTAAATCAATGACTTATGATTTTGATATTTTGCTAGTGTAACCCTAGACTGCATGACCTAGAGACTAACCTTGACCACGGGAACCTAACCATGTGATTAAGATGACTAATTACAACTTTTTAGCCTAAGGGTATTTTGGTCATTTTGACAATTTTGTGAAATTATAAATTGAATTAATTAAATATGTGCTAGTTAATTATTTGAGACTTGACCTAGAATCTTAGCCTAATCTAGATTAGCCTTGAGCTTAGAATCTTGATTAGGATATCCTACTAAGTTACAAGATTAACAATATCAAGATATTTCTAAGTATGATATTTTTTCCTTAGCATATTTGTAAAAAGAAAGCCTTAGGACTAATTGGACCAATAGGAGGACTTAAAATTGGATGGACAAGCCCTAGCCACTCATCTACATCTAAAACCTAAACCTAATTCATCTAGTGGCAGCCACAAATAGTAATCCCCCCTCCAATAAAGTATCCTTAAGAAAACCCTTGCCTCTTTTTAACACCTACTAAGAAACCCTAACTTGTTCTTCCCCAAATTCCTCCCCCTTTCTCCAAATTGATCCCAAATTGAGGCTACTCTCTTGCATTGGGATTCATTTCAGAAGTAGAGGCTAGTGGGGGCTTGCTAGCAAGTATTTGAAGAGCACTTGGCCATAGCTTGTGGAGGGAACAACTCACTTAGGAGCCTTTTCATTGAGTTTGAACTCTCAATAGGTAAAACCCTACAAACCCTAATAAATTCCAGATTTTTCTCATTGATGCATGCATATAGGTATACCCTAGATGTAGAGTGAGTTTGGTAGAAAACCTTTTCCATTTAGTGTCCGTATCAGACACGTATCAGTGTTTTTTATTTTGTGTTTGATGAAATGCCACAAAGAAACTTTTATTGATAAATTCCAAAACTAATTTTACAAATTGGTAGCCCTATATGTGAGATTTGATTTCCCCATACTCTGAGCACAGCACTGTATTGGATTCTTGTCCAAATTTGGATACGAACCGCAGTACGACACAGTGTACATTGTGCCCTGCCACTCGGGTGATCTATAGGACACGACACAACACGTGGGGACACAATTTTTGGTGGGCACGAAAGGGAACTGACAGATAGAGTGCTCCCCAAATTTGAGGCCAAACCATGGAGTGGTTCGAGAGCAATCTCGATCGCAACGGGTTTGCACACACTGCACACACGCGAGTTTTCCACTCTGACACGCGTCTCGTGCGACACGTGGACACGTCGTGGTCTTGTGTCAGGCCCCTAGACACGTAGACCTATACCTGGAAAATACGTGGACACGTGCACGAGGTGTCTAGTATCGTGTGTCGTATCCACGAGAGCGTGGACACGCTGCACGAGCCTGTCTGTACACACAAACCGATACACCCTATTTTGCATGATTTGGACACTTCGTGTCCATTTGTTTGGACACGGGGTCACCCCCCATAACACGTGTACATATGGGGAACATTTCCCTACACCTGTTTTGGGTTTTCAAATGAATTGGGTCTCGAAATTCAAACTCAAATTAGGAACTGATAAGTTCTGATACTCGAAGCATGGAACTGATTTGGGATTTTTTTATTTTGATTTTGATTTTGTCTTGATTAATATTGTATTTCTCACTATGATGTAGGTTAGATATATGGATTTGGTTTTAAGATGGTATATATATAATTGTACTGATTTGGAATTTGGATTTCGATTAACATTTTCGAAAAGTTCATTGATACCTTGTTTCCTTCTACTGATACTTCAAAACTGGGTTTTTGAGTTGAATTATGAAACTAAGATTTGGGTCAATAGGTTTCATGTGTAACCTGAGCATGATTTGGTTTTAAATGTGAAAACTGAGCTTTGATTGAATAAATGAAAACTGAGAACAAAAACTGAAAACTGATATTTGGATATATGTATATGTGTAATAGATATATATGTATATGTGTATACGTGTGTGTGTCAATATATATATTTAGTTTGTGTCTGTGTTGTAGCTGGACACTGACACAGTGTACATATACCCTTACCCTTATTACACCCCTGATTCACATCAGACACACACACATTTGACACCCTTGACTGAACACACTTACACACACAATTGTATGAAACACACCTTCTATCCCCACCACACACACACACAGACCACACACCTCACTCCCCTTCACATGTCACAGCCCTCGTCTACACAAGTCACTCATTCACTTCACTCCCTACACATACACATACTCACATGGTATCCTATTTCCCTCTTAACATATGTATGTATATATGTATGCATGAGTGCATAAATGCCATGGTGAATGAATGTGCAATGCATGTATGTATCCTAATATGTATGTAGGTAAAGTGTTATTCTGGATGTTTTTGTGTTCTGGAGTTGTACTATTTGGGACCTTGTGTTATTCTAGATGTTGTGGAGTTGTACTATTTGGGACCTTGTGTTATTCTGGATGTTATGGAGATGTTATCTTAGACACTTAGACCTCTCTCTTATTTATCTTTCAGTTTGTGGTTTCAGATCATATCTATCTATCTATCATTCGTACTTCTTTCTTAGTTGTGATTGAGATTGTACATCTTATATTGTTCCTCCATTCGGAGAGTATAAACTGTGCAAGTACCTTTAACTGTTAGATGTTGTGACCTAGGATAGCGTTCTACCGCCAATACTGCGACGTAGGCTGGACATACCCACTTTTCGTGCCCTTACACTAGGGTGCGGGTCGTGACAGCTCGAGCGTAGTATTCAGGAGCTCCGGACTCAGCAGAAGACTACAACTGGCAGCTTACAGACGATGGTCGAGTCTACAGAGCGCAGACCGATCGACCTGGAGGCATCACATTGGACCATGTCCGCCTCACTTTCGTAGATACTTGCGACTATTGAGGATAGTTCTCAGAGGATGGTTCATACCCTTTATGTACATGCTGAATGACTGCGAGAGCTTGAGCAGATACGCCCTCCGGGTATGTCAGTATCGACAGCGCCGACTCCCGACATTGTACTGCCTCCTCCTCATCTGTCATCATCGACGGCACCGACTCCAGGCATTGGACTGTCTCTTTCTGTCCCTATGGTACAGCTTACACAGCAGCAGTATGAGTACATGTTATCTCAGA
>JANAVB010012320.1:0-18056 GCA_029216955.1 Iris pallida | reverse complement strand
ATGTCATATCAGTTGCCATAATCAATGATATGAAAAGTGCCTCTTTCTCTGTCAAGGGTTCACTTTAAAGAAGGGATGGACCTTTGCGGCTTCCAGGACAAGAAGTTTGCTTTTCACCTTACATAGTATCCGACTTCTACTAAAACCTCTAAAAGCAATGTGGAATACTGTTGGATTTTGGTCTTTTTCAAAGTGCATTTTAGTCCCACATCGGCTAGACCAAAGGAGTTGTATCTCTATATATTAGCTTTGCTAGTTTAGAGATGCACATGTGGTGTGGAGGTGCACATGGGTGTGCCATGTGGGGTTATTTTCTAATGGAAAAAAGGCTAAATCAACAATTGAAAGCATTCATGCTTTTTGCTCTTGGGAAATTTATTTCCATAGGAGCTAAGCCTGTCACGACCCGGTCCCAATTTCTTGGGTCGAATCGGATCATGTCCAGCCTGCACCGTTGTTGAGACGGTGGCAGTAAGCTGTATCACTCATGCAGGTAATCAACAACACAATTCCAATTGCCACAACTTTTAATACTTTGATAATTAAAGATTTGTCCAACACAAAGTTTTCAAATACAAACCACAACTGAAATAAAATATTTGTTTTCCACATAATCATAAACTGGAAATAAATATAATTAGCAATCTCCTCATCATCATCCTCTGGTAGAACAGCCAGATACAGCTCAGGGTCATAGTAGCAACTTATCAATAGCTCAGTATCGTCCATAGTACCTACGGGGAATCCAGTCAGGAAAGGAGCAAAGTACACTTCATGATAATCCAACAATTGAAATAATAATAGAGTTATGCACTTTTAAACAATTTGAAATAATAGTTTTCCAGCAGTTAAAATATTGTGATGTGAATAGACAATGAATATGACCGGATTAGGTTGTACAGTTGTATCCAATTGATACGATATGGCTTATCCCCGTGTGTATGAGGGGTAAGCTAACACAGTCATTATACTACTTTGGATGTGGTCATACTCATTGCACTACTCCCCCAGTACCTAACAGTCAATCAGTCAATGCTCTCAGAGAGTTCCTTGTTGTATCGTGGTTTAAACTTGCAATAAAACGATTACTAAATAATTGTAAACTAACACAAAATGTACTTGTCTTGGTTTGACTGGATTGGGGAATGTCTCCGAGATTGAAATCAAACTTGTCCTCGAAATCCTACAATCGAGAAGTCTGCCTTAGATTTTCAAAGTTTCCATGCTATATGTGCTAGTTACAATCTCTAAATTTTGTCCTAGTCGATTTTTAATCTTTATTATACTATTACAAGCAAAACTCGATTTTCTGGTACGTTACATTTAATTATGAAGGAAAAATTACTTTATAATAAATTTCGGGAAAACTTTATATTTATCGGTTTATTGGTGAAACTGGTTATTTTTTATAATTATATAATAACTACATTTTTTTCTTTTAAATGGGAAAAACATGAATTAAATATTACAAACTTGAAATTGTAATGTGATGAAACATTATTTTTTTTTGTAAAATAAATAATTTATTATTTTTTATTACACATTTACGACAGAACATTAGCCAGAAAACAAAATAAAAGAATACTAAACTATTACAAATTGCACACAACAGAAATAAATGGGCTTATGCCCTTACAGATCATTTTACATGAATTTAAATAAGAAAAAAAATATTTGTTAGTCTCTAAAAATTATCCTACAAATTAATCACAAAATAAAACTAGTAATTAAATTAAATTAAATTAATTTCGAGTCTCAAACTTTGGTCCAATCGTCAAAATAGCTAATGCCTCAACGTCCGAAAACCCCGGTTTCGTTTGCATTTAGCGAGTGCCCATGGACCAGTACGGTCTCGCCCAAAAATCTAATTTATAAATATTTTCGAAAACCGATTTGAAATCCATTTGTATAATTTTTATAAAAATTTGGGCAGCACCTCCTCTATATTTGGGACAACCCAAAACTGGAAAAATGTGTCACAATCACCAATATAAGTCCCATACCCGGGAAACCCATTTAGACATATAAATTATATTCCCAAATATTTCAAAACAATTCAGAAAAATACCACAGCATAATAACCAAAATACTATTATTCGAAAAATCCAAATTTAAGTCCCACAGAACCAACCAAAACCAACAGAACACAAAGAAAAATCCACAGAAACCATTCCGAAACCGACAGAACGTTTCCAAAAGATTTCGAAAAGTCCGAAAATGCCATGCCTAGAATTATCGATTTCCGGGGGAAAATCGGGGACCAAATTTTATCATAGACTAAAAAATGGAAACGGGAAAACGGAATTATACCTTGGGTTGCTCGGCTAGAGCTCTCAGGTGAAAAAGGAAAAATAAATCTGCTTAGACAACGAAAACGGCTCTGGAGCGGAACCGCTGGAACAGAGCCGACAAGCCTCGAGATCGTCGGAGAGGACGGATCGGGAACCACAGGGCTCGGGTCTCAGAATCGAACGGTACAACAGCGGCGTGGAGGTGCCATGGCAGTGGGGAGACCGAGAAAGGCGCCGCGAGAGGTGAACGCCGAAGAAGTTCGCCGGCCTGGCCGCGGGGGAGCCACGAGGGGTCAAGGTGCGCCGGGAAGGCGGTCGGCAGCGTCGACTGCGGGTCGGGTCTCCGGACAGGGGCGCGGCCTGGGCCGGCTGCGGGCGGCGGGGGTCGCCGGCGTTTCCCTCTCGCGATGCCTTATACATAGTATTCGACTTCTACTAAAACCTCTAAAAGCAATGTGGAAGATACTGTTGGGTTTTGGTCTTTTTTAAAGTGCATTTTAGTCCCACATCGGCTAGACCAAAGGAGTTGTATCTCTATATATTAGCTTTGCTAGTTTAGAGATGCACATGTGGTGTGGAGGTGCACATGGGTATGCCATGTGGGGTTATTTTTTTTAATGGGAAAAAGGCTAAATCAACGATTGAAAGCATTCATACTTTTGTTCTTGGGAAATTTATTTCCATGGGAGCTAAGCCCCATAGGGGCTTAGCGACTAGGACTCGGACTCGGGCTCATGGGCTCATGAGGCGTAATCGTTTTGTTGGCGCACTTAGCACGTCAGCATCGTCGCTAGACGCATAGTGCGCTTTAGTTACGCTCGTTGCGCGAGCCACTTGCGCTGCCACGTTACGCAAGCCCAGTTGCGCAAGCCCAGTTGCGCTGCCCAGGTGCGCGCCCAGGTTGCACGGTTGCACGGGTTACTCGGGTTGCGCGGGTGCGCTGCGTGCACCGTGTGTGCAATACGTACAGTATGCGCAGCTCAGTGCGCGCTCTGTCACACGGAGTGCAAGGAGTGCAGGGTGCGCGTAGTTGGCACAACTTACAGCAGAACGTGCGTTTGCACATTCTGGGCGGTTGCTACATGTTCGGGGTAGTTTTTACCATGACCCTAACTTTGTGGCAACCGAGCAGTTGCTGCAGGGCCTATATAAGGCATCCTCTCTCTTACAAGGCAAAATTTACATACAAGTAATAGAAGCCACCACAAAAAGTTTACGAAGTATTTTTTAACTCCAATAAACAGAGAATTCAGAGTTCTTTAACACAGTTCTGATCGGAATTTGCTTGCAAATTTTAGCAGCCTTCGAGAGAGAGAGGAAAGGCGCCGCACCAGCATTGCTTTTGCACGGGAGTTCATGTCCATCCGAGGAGTCAGAAGAGCAGAAGTGTTCCAAGTTCTCCGACGAACTTGCTGGTTCCTGGAAGCTGTTTGGGTTGGGCGAATAAAGCTTTGATCAACGGTGATTATTCACCCCAACAGGAGTTCTTCTATCTTTCGCCAGTCACCTTCTTCATTGCTGCCAGTAATTCTGATTGTATCTTCTTTTTAGAAGTACTACGATCGATTGTTGTGGATTATAAAATCTTTTTAGATTTTTGTAATACTAAAATGAGATCTTTTTAGATCTTCGTTATACTTGTACAACTTTTCTAGAAGTGTTGCGTTGGAACATTATTTTTACAATTGTTTTATTTTTTCAGTTTTCCATCGAAAAATTATGCCCCGGCACTAACAATCTCAAAGCTTTATTGCGATGGAAAACTTTAATGCTTCACTCCTCAATACTGACTTTTGTAAGTTAGAAAAGTTTGATGGAGAGCATTATCAAGTCTGGAAGAGGAAGGTTTATCTCACTCTTCAACTCAGAGACGTTGATCACGTGCTTCTTGAAGAGGAACCTGTCATTCCAGATACTGGGTCTGCTTACCGCAATCACTGTGCCTACTAAACTTCAGGCCAAGTGGAGAAGGAAAAATAGCATTTGCAGGCTGCTTATCCTGAATGCTATGGAGGATTCTCTAGCAGAATCTTACAGTAAAAAACCAATTGCCAGAGACATATGGGAGTCTCTAGAGAAACAGTACGAAAAGACAAAAAGGAGCAAGATATTTGTGGTTGAAAAATATCACAAATGGCTCTTTGAGGACGAGAAGTCCTATTGCTGCAGGTAAAGGAATTTCTGAAACTGTAACAAAAGTTGGAAGACGAGGCGATGCCCTCCCCGACAAGTTTGTTGTTGGAGGAATTATCTCAAAGCTCCCCGCTGGGTGGAGTAAGTTCTATGCAAATATGCATAGGAAGAAGCTTGAGATCAGCCTTGAAGATCTCTTGCAGGAAATCTATGTTGAGGACCAGATGCGGGCTCAACTGAAGGTGGATGCACTGTCCAAGCAATTGGCTAACGCCAATCTAGTTCATACCAAAGAACCAAGGGGAAAGCAGGCGGCTTCCCACAGCAAGAAGAAGGACCCTAACAATCTGAACGTGAATGGGACTTCCTTCAAGCGAAAGAAGGCAAAGTCTCAGATGTCTTGTTTTAAGTGTGGCAAGAAGGGCCACTTCAAAAGTGAATGCAAAGCAAAGACCAAGCAATCAGAGCAAGGAGAGCCTAGTAAGGTATCTATGATCACTGACGTTGTTGCTATGATTGCACAGGTTGATGCGGTAAGGACTGACTCTGACTGGTGGGTAGACACTGGAGCCTCCTGCCATGTCTGCTCCAGTAAGGAGTGGTTCACCACCTATACACCTAAGTGGTTATGATGGCGAACCAGGCACAAACTGAAGTGCTCGGGATCGGGACGGTGGTGTTGAAGCTGACTTTGGGGAAGTCTTTGACGCTTCAAGGCGTGAAGCACGTACCTACTATCGTCAAGAACCTGATCTCAGGAGGCCTACTATGCAACGCAGGCCTCAGGATGGACATCAATACTGGCCAGATGGAGATGTCTATCAAGGGAACATATTTCGGGAAAGCTTTTTATACCGAAGGAATGTTCAAGATTCAGCTTGTGAATCAGTCCAATGTAATTAATATAATCAATACAATCACTCCTTCTGCTTATACTCTTGAGTTGTGGCATAATAGGCTAGGACATGTTCATTGTAAACGAATAAACAGAATGTCTAGTCTAGGACTTATCTCCAAGTGTGGGGTAAGGTAGAGAAATGTGAAGTTTGTGCTCAAACAAAGATCACAAGGAAACCCTTTTCTCGGGTTAATCGAAGTACAGATCGTCTGGAGTTGGTACAATCTGTGACTTCAAACAGTTCTCTACAAAGGCCGGGATAAGTATTTCATAACCTTCATCGATGACTTCTCAAATATGCGTTCGTCTACTTGCTGAAGGCTAAAGACGAAGCATTCGAGAAGTTCAAGGAGTTCAGAGCCAAAGCTGAGCGACAGCTGGACAACAACTCAAAACAATAAGAAGTGATCGAGGTGGAGAGTACAGGTCTCATAAATTTGTATCGTTCTACAAAAAGCATGAAATTGTCAATGAGACTACGGCTCCGTACTCTCCTCAATCAAACAGATAGCAGAGAGGAAGAACGAACGTTAACAGAAATAATTAACTCAATGCTGTTGACTGCGGGTCTTCCTAAGTGCTACTGGGGAGAAGCTGCACTGACGTCCACTTTTATTCTGAATAGGGTGCCTCATGCAACTTCTGACATTACTCCTCATGAACTCTGGTTCAAAGTCAGACCTAACTTGAATGTCATTCGAGTGTGGGGGTGTCTGGCATATGTCAAGCTTCCAGATCTGAAGATTCAGAAGCTTGGGACAAGGACTACTAAGACAATCTTCTTGGGGTATGCCGAGAAGAGTGATGCTCAAAGATTTCTTGATATTGAGTCAAATCATATCATTGAATCTCGCGACGCAGAATATTTTGAAGACAAGTTTGCAAGGCACAAGAATATTGTTCTTGCGGATATACCGGAGAACATTGAGGGTGCACAGGAAACTGAAGTCTTCAATGAAGATGTGGTCTAAGAAGATGTTGTTGTTGAAACAACGATTGAACTAGAACAAGCTGAGCCATCAGCTAAGCGTATGAGGAGGCTGAAGGATTTCGGAAGTGACTTTGTCACCTATCATGTAGAAGCTGATCCGCTTACCTATGATGAGGCGATGAAGACCAGAGATGCGGTTTTCTGGAAGGAGGCGATTGACAATGAAGTTGATTCTATCACCTCAAATAACACTTGGGTGTTGGTTGATCTTCCTGAAGGAGCAAAACCCATCGGATGCAAATAGATCTTCAAGAAGAAGATAAAAGTAGACGGAACTATTGACAAGTTCAAGGCTAGGTTGGTAGCCAAGGGGTTTTCTCAGAAGCAGGGAATCGACTACTTTGACACATATGCTCCAGTAGTCCGGATGACTACCATCAGAATGTTAATTGCTCTCGCAGCGATACATAAAATGGTGATACATCAGATGGATGTGAAAACAGCTTTCCTAAATGGCGAGCTGACCGAAGAGATTTACATGCAACAGCCAGAGGGATTTGTCGTCAAGGGTCTTGAAGACAAAGTCTGCAAGTTGGTGAAATCTTTGTACGGTCTTAAACAGACTCCCAAGATATGGCATAAGAAATTTGATAAAGTTATAAGGTCAAATGGCTATATGGTCAGCGAGACGGACAAGTGTGTTTACACGAAGTTCGCTAATGGAAGAGGTGTGATCGTTTGTCTGTACGTGGACGACATGCTTATCCTAGGTACGGATATGAGCTGTGTCACGGAGACAAAGAAATTCATCTCGAGCAAGTTCAGTATGAAGGACTTGGGGGAAGCTGATGTGATCTTAGGGATCAAGATCATCCGGACAGACACTGGACTAGCGCTGTCACAGTCTCATTATATTGAGAAAATGATCACTCCTTATGGGTATCGGGATCTTCCTAGGATCGATACGCCGTACAGGTGTGATATGAAGTTGAAGCCTAATTCAGGAAAAAGCGTCAGGTAGCTGGAGTATGCAAGCATAATCGGAAGTTTGATGTATGCTACTACTGCCACAAGGCCTGACATAGCTTTTGTCGTGGGAATGCTGAGTCATTTTACGAGTAACCCAGGTGTTGAACACTAGAAAGCTGTGAAACGGGTGATGAGATATCTCAAGAAGACTCAGACATATGCACTGTACTACAGCGGAGATCCGACGGTAGTGGAAGGCTTCAGTGATGCCAGCTGGTGCTCAGAGGTGGAGAGCGAGAGGTCCACAGATGGATTCATTTTTACAATGGGTGGAGCTGCTATATCGTGGAAGTCGAAGAAGCAGACTATGATCTCGCGGTCATCCATGGAATCTGAGTTCTTTGTACTTGATACCGCAGCCGAGGAAGCAGAATGGCTTCGGAAGCTCATGTATGATCTTCCAGTGGTTGGGGCGCAAATACCGACAATACCGATATACTACGACAACCAGGCGACTGCGGTGGTGGCATCAAATGACCTCTTCAACGGGAAGAAGAGGACTGTACGGTTGAAGCACAGGACAATACACGATCTTATCAAGAGAGGTGTTATTGCAGTGATTGATGTTCAGAGTCAGGAAAACCTGGCAGATCCGTTCACCAAGGGCCTCAAGCGCCAGCTGGTCGATGACTCAGCATGTAAAATGGGCTTGAAGGCATTCTGATATTAGTTATTGCATTCCTACCATAAAGTTTTATGCTATTAGTTCAAAGATTTATCTACTAGGCATCTAGCTTTTGGTTCAAGGGAGGACCATTAACTGGAAGAATATCAGGAACGGTGGGTACATGCTCTATAGGCATGGAGAGGTTACGGACCTATAACCACTGTTGTCTACTATTATTTTTCTGCAGAAAATGGTTCCTGTGGGAAGGTTGGCTTAATTGCCTTAATGTGTTCTTAGGCAGAGTGAATGCCTGATGTGCTTTACAGGAAGCACGGTAGAGCAGCACTACAAGGAGTGAAACTCCATGCTACAGTGGGGTGACTCCACAATGAAGTTCCTATATGTAGGGTACTGCCCAGGAATAGGATAAAGCCTCGGCTTTGCAGGCCAAGTCACAGCGACGTAGCACCGCAAATAGGCAGTTAGCCTAATATTGTATGTTAAAATAAAGAGGGGTGTAGTCAGCACTACAAAGATGAGGAGTTCCTCATGTTACAGTGGCACGACACCACGATGAGGTACCCGGTTAGGGATAAAGTCTCGGCCTTGCAAGCCATGTCGTTGCGGCATAACACCGCAAAGGAGCCTAAGGCTTCATGCTGGGTAGTTTGGCACTACAAAGAGGCGGTTGCCGCATGCTACAGTAGTATGACACTACGATGAGGTTTCCGGTATGGAATAAGGCCTCGGCTTTAAGCCATGTCATAGCGGCGTAGCACCGCAAGGGAAGCGCAAAGCGCTTTATGCCATGACTCTCTATAATGAACTCACCTAAAGTGTATGGACAAAGAGATATCAGGCCGTCTCTTGAGGGTAAACTTGTAGACGCCCAAAATTATATACTAAAACCAGGCTGGAACAGGGCCTTTAATGTGTAGCCAGAAGCACATGTAACTACATTATGTGAGTGGGAAAATTTTTAGCTATGATGCAGAATTCAAGACTTAGTCCATTCTTGTATTATAGTCTGTTGTTTGACCCATGCGGGAAGATTCAAGTCGTCAGCGACATCTCTCCTAATGCATGATGGACAGTTACTGTGGGGAACACTTATACCCATATATAGAGATATGTGGGGGATTGTTGGATTTTGGTCTTTTTTAAAGTGCATTTTAGTCCCACATCGGCTAGACCAAAGGAGTTGTATCTCAATATATTAGCTTTACTAGTTTAGAGATACACATGTGGTGTGGAGGTGCACATGGGTGTGCCATGTGGGGTTATTTTTCTAATGGGAAAAAGGCTAAATCAACAATTGAAAGCATTCATGCTTTTTGCTCTTGGGAAATTTATTTCCATGGGAGCTAAGCCCCATAGGGGCTTAGCGACTCGGACTCAGACTCGGACTCGGACTCGGGCTCATGGGCTCATGAGGCGTAATGTGGCATTTTGTTGGCGCACTTTGAGCAGTTGCTGCAGGGCCTATATAAGGCATACTCTCTCTCACAAGGCAAAATATACATACAAGTAATAGAAGCCACCACAGAAAGTTTACGAAGTATTTTTTAACACAAGTAACAGAGAATTCAGAAGTGTTCTTTAACACAGTTCTGATCGGAATTTGCTTGCGAATTCCAGCAGCCTTCGAGAGAGAGGAAAGGCGCCGCACCAGCATTGCTTTTGCATGGGAGTTCGTGTCCATCCGAGGAGTCAGAAGAGCAGGAGTGTTCCAAGTTCTCCGACGAACTTGCTGGTTCCTGGAAGCTGTTCGTGTAGGGCGAATAAAGCTTTGAGCAACGGTGATTATTCACCCCAGCAGGAGTTCTTCCATCTTTCGCCAGTCACCTTCTTCATTGCTGCCAGTAATTCTGATTGTATCTTCTTTTTAGAAGTACTACGATCGATTGTTGTGGATTACAAAATCTTTTTAGATTCTCGTAATACTTAAACAAGATCTTTTTAGATCTTCGTTATACTTGCGCAACCTTCCTAGAAGTGTTGCGTTGGAACATTATTTTTACAATTGTTCTATCTTCTCAGTTTTCCATCGAAAAATTGTGCCCCGGCACTAACAGATACAGTTAACAAAAACATTTACGAACATTATAGACCTTTTAGGCTGAGAAGAAAGAATACAGTAAAAGGACAAAGCTCACATTTATATGAAGCAAACCACATGTTTGCACAACTTAGGGTTAGAACTTAGGTCAACATAAAAAAAACCCTAAAAATTCATAGTATTTTCATCACCAAACTCCAATCAAACGATTCAAACCCTAGATGACAATGAATATTACTCAACCAATATGCTCCCAATAAACTGTATAGTCACAGAACAGTAGAACACACAGCCGATTATAGCCGAAAATGGAGGGGAAGCACTCGCTTCCATCCACACTAAAAGACTCGAAAACCTAACCCATTAGATTAAAAAAATTGCCATTAATGAGTTTAGAAATTATAATTAAACCAAAATATGAAATATACACGTAACTATCAAAGCAAAGTTAATCTTTGGAAAATTCTGGGCATGGGGCTACAAGCCTACAACAGTAAAAAAAAGATGTGGATGTGCAAAATGGAGTAAAGTGGTTGCAAAGTGTTGGGAGATGCTCTTCCAACTCCATTATCATAATTTGAGCCAACTTTGTCGCCCTTTTTGACCAAACGACTCATTTGTTAATCAGAGGAAATCTAGAGATGACATGGAATGGAATGACTCATTTGTTACTGAATGGAATGACTCATTTGTTACTGAATGGAAATCTAGAGAGAACATGATTCATGGATGATGAAAAATTTGCAAAATGGACGATGGAAGAAGCATAGCCTATATTACCTAGGGTCAGCCCAGCCTACGAGTCCGGCAAGCCTTCCTCTGAGCTCCAGCACCTTTCCTTTCCTTTCCTTTTCTTTCCTTTCCTGCTCATTTCCTTTCCTTTCCAGCTCCTTTCCTTTCCTTCAGCCGTTCCTTTTCTTTCCTGGATGATTTTTTTTTGTTTGATTTTTGTACCGGTTGGTTGCCTTAGGGCCGGGGGATTGCCCAAGCCCACTGGGTTGTTGGGCTTGCCCTAGGGTTGGCCCTGGCTATCATCGACAAAAAAAACAACCATCAATTCCACTTCAAGTTAGTGTCACACATCAATTAACTATCAACATTAATTCATTTGAACAAAATATGATTTGACAAAATATATTTTCCTAGATTTGTTGTCCCCAAATTTTATATTCCAACCATGTTATCTCTCTATAGGAATATGGATCCCACCAATTTTTATAATAAAAAAAATAACACTAAAAACTGGTGGAACCCATATTTTTTTTATAGAAGAGGACATGTGAAATATAAAATTTGGAAACAACAAATCTGTTCTTCCCCTGTTCATGCCTCTCATCCATGTATATGGTCTATCGGCTACCTATCATTATTCTCAGTCAAACATCTAAGTATAAGCCAAAGGTGCCAATTGGATAAAATTATTTTTTTTTCTTAACAAATTTTATTGATACGTGTAATACGAAAAGTAACATGAAGGCGTTTGCTTCGAAGCTCCAACAACATAAACATGACTAAAATGTAAATTTTAAAATTGGACAAGTTTTACTTGATTTTGGTTGACGACTAATATCTATATGAACCTCCAAATTAGATTCCAAAATCGCAATCAACTTAAAATCTACTCGATTTCTCACTACATCCAATTTTGTTGGATTAAAAATCTTTAATTTTGACTACACCCAATTTCAAAATTTATTTATGATTCACAAATCTGTAAATCAATATTTAGGTTTGTCTACACCCGATTTTTGTCGATTTTGAAATCAAGCAACTTAACTACATGATTAGTAAATAAATATGATGAACTATTGGGTCGTGGGAACTTGCTATCTCATGTTGGTTTGATATTCATATTTGTCTTTAATCCTTCTTTTTAAGACCATTTTTACCAATAATTACTTTATTTTGTATAAATAATAAACAACAAAATGGCAGTTGCAAGTTAGGATATTTTTCTTTACGTTTCAATTTTCAAAAAGGTTTTTTTTTATCTTTTTATTATCAAGTTTAAGACCATAAGGATCCAAATCAGGACGTCTACACTAAATATGGGTGTTTAACTGAGTCCGCACGTGCTGGTTAAATAAAAAAAAAAAAAGTAGGGGTGATTATTAGGTTTTGTACTGAAAACCGAAACAAATCCAACCGAATAAGAGATTCGGTTCGGTTTCAAGAAAATTGGTTCGATTTCGGTTTCGATCCAAAACCGAAAACGAATAATACTCACAATTATGTAAATATCCTCATTTTTTGTATATTATGTTATTAAAAATGGTATATTTTGAAAACAATAATTCTATGCATGTATTTTAAGTCCAATTTTGATAGTTTAACCGCTAGTCTAATTTCGTGTGTAACTTTAAAAATTCAACAAATATGTGTATAAAAAGTATAATTTTTAATATAATTTAACCACTATTCCAACTTTGGGTTCGACCCACTAACAATAAATTTTTTTCCAACCAAACAAATCGAATAAACTGAATTTATTATTCGGTTCGATTCGCTTTTGGTTTTCGCTTATTCGGCTCAATTTCGTTTTTGAATTTTTAGATTTCGACTGATTCGGTTTTGACTATTTCGATTCGGTTTAAACCGAATAAACCGAATGCTCACCCTATGTATCTCAAAACTAAATCAAAATTATAGTATAATATATATAGTAAAATTAGTGGTGTTTTCGTCTAAATAAGATAAAGATAAATGATGGACAAGATTAAAACACCTATGCATATTAATGGTTTAGAAGTCTCTGTCACTATTTACTTAATTAACTCAAACTTTCCATATTTAATTATTCTATAATTAATTAATAGTTGGCTCCATCCCCCCCCCCCCCCCCCCCCCCCCCCCCCCCCCCCCCCTCTCTCTCTCCTCTCTCTCTCTCTCTCTTAATTATTATGACAATTACTTAATAGTTGGCCCATACTTAATAGATAAATTTATTCTTATGTTGATTAATTAATTTATTCTTAAAACATTAACCTTTCAGTCTTAAAACTATAACTCACATCAAACACTTACTAAACTCCTAATTAAATTATAAATATATTTCATTATATTATAGTGTTTCATTTGTTTATTATCATTTATAAATATAATTCAGGGAAGAGTCGATAGTGTGTCCGTAGCAAGAGTCACATGTAACCAACTACTTTATGAACAATTGGAGAAATTATTGGATGGTCTGGCCTCACCACATGGCAATGGTGAATGGTGAGCCCGGCCACTACTTTCTTGACACTTGGCATAATCCATTATATCACTACTTTCTCTTATTTTTAGGTCAAATTTTTTAATGTTTTTGGAAGAAATTTTTTTTTTCCTTCTAATTATATGCCAAGTGAATTTGTATATATTAAATATATATTTTTCACATTTTTTTGAATTTTTTTATGCCAAATGTTATGCCTAGTGTCAAAAATTAGTGGCAGGCTCACCATTCACTATCTCCACGTGGTGAGTCCGGACAACACAATAATTTCTCGAACAACGGAGCATACAAAAATATTGGACAACAAAAAAGGAAAAAAGGAAAACCAGACATTAACAAGAAAAAGTAAATTTAATATAGATTTGAAAAAATAGACTTTCTCAGGAAGTTGAAATAAATCAGTTATCTAAATAATAATGATGGAGAGGAAACAATTTATTTGGAGTTTATTTTTGTACACCTATCAAAATTTGTGTAGATGTTTACTATTCCACTTAAAATTATCACGTACATAACATTAAAATTATTGTAAACAAAATCTTAAGTGGAATAGTAAATATCCACATTAATTTGCGTGGGTGAAAAAGAATGAACTTATTTATTTGTTCAACAAACTCAACTAGAAAGCCCAAGTCACATGCTGGGACCCTTTCTTCAATGGTGATCCATGGATAAGAATCACATCTTAAGCATCACCAACTCAACATGTGGAGTTCATATTTATGTATATTGTTAATAATTGGTCATTTTTTAATTAATGATTAAATCATGTTAAACTTTAGTATATAAACTAATAGGTGGTATAGTGAGTCAAATTAATACTTTCATTTATTTAATTTTCTTCTAACATGCTATTTATCTAAAGGCAACTTGTTGGATAGTGGCAATTTGTACTGGATTAGAACATGATAGCAAACCATCACTAGCATCAGGATTTTCAGTTTTGGGTCGTAGGCTGGAATGGTTTCACTCTATCCGCTTGGATTGAAGGTTAAGAGAGTAAGGGAGAAAAAAAATAAAAACTATGGTCGGTTTGAAGATGGAGGGTTAAAAGGAGGTTTATAGAGGGTTAAATGAGGATTTGTTTAATTATTTTTTGTCTATTTTTTTCAAACTTCAAATCGGAGAGTTAATGAGGGTGATTGATATATTTTATTTAAAAAGTAATAAATATTTCTTATTTGTCCTATAAAATATTATAACTTTTTTTTTCTTGTTTTTAACATGCTGCTCCGTAGCTTTCTCATTTGTGAAAATATTTTGACATGTTATAATTAAAATTTCAATCAAATTTAATTTTATGACATATGTAATAAGGATATATGGTAACTATTATATTTTTATTAATCATACTCTCACTCAAAATCTTCAATCAAAACAAGAGTTATTAAACACACTCTACTTAACTCTAACACACTCCACTTAACTCTCTATCCAATCCAAGCAACGTTCCCAATCTCCCCCCCCCCCCCCCCCCCCCCCCCCCCCCAAAAAAAAATAATAATAATCCAAGCAGACCCCGAGGGTTAAAAAGAGTCAAGTGAGGGAAAAAGAAATTTTTGTTTGGTTTAAGTGTGAGAATTTAGAAGGGGAAGTCATAAAGGGTTAAATAAGGATTTATTTAACCTTCTTTTGTTCATTTTTTAATCCTTTAAATCCGAGATTAACGCAGGAAATGAGGGTTGTTGTTTAAAAGTCAAAAATATCCTTTATTTGCTATATAAAAGATTTTGATCTTCTCCTCCATTTTCTTTCTTTCAACTTGTTGCCCCGTCTTCCTTACTTTCTCAACATGCTACCGTCCAGGTGCATAATCTCTTCCTGACATATGTTTTCTGCATTTTATACTACATATAATAAGAATATTTTTGTAATTATTTTATTTTTATTAATCTTTCTTCCTCTCAAAACCTCCAATCTAATCCAAAGTTATTAAAGACACCGTATTAACTCTCCTTCCAATCCAATTCAAACAAGGTTATATGTATTGACTTTCCTCCCTCTCACTTAGCTTTTATTTACTAATTGATTACACTTTACTCTGCTTATTTTTTCCCCTTAATCCAAGTAGACCCTCAAAGATATTTGTCTAAAAGCATAGTTGAGTTCATTCTCAGAAAATTACCAGTTTTTGTGAACTCACAAGCCAAGCTTCTCATGTTCAAAGCCTTAAACTCGATAACTAATCAATCCGAGCGGAGCTCCCATGTTGAAATTCGGCTCGTTGTGCTAATCCAGATCATTCCCATGATCGAGCTCGGTTGGCTCGTTAATCAATCTTAGTTGAGCACTCAGCTTCATTTGCAGCACGAGTCAGCGTCCAGGCCTCCATCACACACTGTTAATTAGTCAGGACTTAACTAACAGACCATTAATTAAGTCGGATAAGTTCTTGGGACGATAATGCCGTATATGAAAGTACTCGTCTAATATACATAACACCTAGGGATCACAATTAATTAACTAATCGTCAGATCTATGACAAGTGGATCTCTCATTGACTAAATTATTATTGAAGTATATAGAACGGGGGAATTTATTAAATTTGGGCATTTGGCAACATGAGCGAGCGCGCTAGCTAGTGGCAACATGAACGAGCGCGCTAGCTAGCTCTAGCTGTAGAATAGTGGCAAGCAAGCAAGCTGCAAGCATGCAACAGAGCTGCATGTGGGAAGAACACGCTAATAATGGTGGGGGGATTATTGCGGGATGTCACAGCATATGCATAATGCATGCATGCTTGCCTCCTTTCTGGATGGAGAAGATGCAAGGATTCTAGGAGCAGTTCAGCTAAGTTGCACTACATTGCAATGCTCATCCACTTGGAAATACTCATGGGTTTGTATTTAGGGGTGAGCATTCGGTTAATTCGGTTTCATCCGAACCGAATAACAGAAAATCGAATTCGATCGAAAATCCAATAAGCAAAACCGAAATCGAATTGCATTTGATCATAATCGAATTAAACCGAATCGAATTAAATCGGTTCGATTTTCGGTTTATTAAGTTTGTTTAATTTTTTGGTTTATATGCAACTTTTTTTGTTAATATATATAGTAACTAAATATACCTAGATATATTTAGTATCTATCTATAGTATATACCTAAGTACAAATAAATGCAAGTCCGGTTAGAGCAACTCACCGAGATGAATCTTAGTTGAGAGAAAAATTCAACTTCCTTCTTCCTCTCTTCACTATCATTCAATTTTCTATTCAATACTTTCAACCATTTTGTTTTGTTTAAATTTTGACCGTTTCAATATTTATTTTGTATTCATTGGTATTTTATGGGCTTGTGCTTAATGACCAAATGACTACATGACTAGCCATAAAATCCTATTAAAATTCATTGAATTTGTAGGAAGAAGGGTTGCCTATATATGTATCCATATTGTTAGTATTGATATACTTGAGAAGAAAAAAGGGTAACCATGTGATTCCTCCTCCTCCTCCTTCACAAACATGTATTCCTTCTTTCCTTCCATTCCAATCTTTTCTGCTCTGGGCAAGAGCTAAGTCAGGGTCAATCTCCCTGAGTTGTGTGCGACGACGGGATACCGGTAGAGCGGGAGTTTTACCACTAGGAGAATTCGGAACAAGTCTGCACATAAATCCGAATCAACTCTTAGGACAGTGCTTCGTGCACGACTTCCCCGGAGACCGGTAACTTTAATTTGATTTATTTTGTTTACAGGTTTTTAAGAAGCAATATTTTTAACAGGATTTAGGTGGAGAGTTTGTGGAGGAGGGAGAGGAGGTGGCGAGGAGAAGAATTTTGACAATTGTGAAAAAAAAAATTATTAGTAAAAAAAAACTTTTGACAGTCATTATAAAATCGTCAAAATATTGCCTTAATTTTAGTAAACCATCATGGAAAAGAAATTTTCATGACGGATAGCCAAATCCATCCAGAAAATAACTTTTTTGACGATTAAATACAACCGTCAAAAATACTATTTTCTTGTAATGCACCATCTTAATTATATCTTTGTCTAAACATTTTATAGTTTAAAATAACTTTACATGGTCTACGTTCTGCATGAACTTAAATTATATATCCAAAAATATAAAAATATGCTTATCTAAGGACGAAAATTTTTTTTTAACGAGATAGACTAATTAATTACTGTAGTGGGCTTTAAAGCCACTAAGTTACAATAAGATGTAGACTAAATCTTAGTTTTATACTGGACTAATTTAATTACATGAGTATATATTAGGTGATGTTTGTTAGAAAAAAAATATACCTTGATTCCTGTAAACAATATAACAAAAGATTAGAGTTACCGGTCTACGGGAAAGTCATGCACGAAGCATTGCCCTAAGAGAATATTCGAGGTCTATGTGCAGACTTCCTCTCGAATCCTCCTAGTGGTAAAACCCCCTTGCTACCACCGGCTTCCCATTGTTGCACACAACTCCGGGAGAATGACCCTGACTTAGCTCTTGCCCAGAGTAGAAACAATTGGAATAGAAATGAAAGGAGGTAGGAGGATGAAAAATGAAGAACTTTGTTAGTCATGAAAAAATGAAGAACTTTGTTAGTCATTTTTCTCTATGTCTATTTCTTCTAAAGAGCAACCATGATAGATATATACATCTAGAGGAAACCATACCCAAAGCCACTAATAAAAACCATTTAAAATTATTGAATAGGCTAATAAATTAGCCGTTACAAAAAACTAAAGAGGGTAAGGGTTAATAGGATTTAATAGGCTAATAATCTAGTCATATTCAACAACAAATAATAGTCATTTAACATGAATATAATGACTAGTTAAGTAGCCAATGAATTGAGAAAAAATAAGGTTAGGAGAAAATTTGATTTTTTTGACATATCATACAACAATCCCCCCCCCCCCCCCCCCCCCCCCCCCCCAAAAAAAAAATCA
>JANAVB010012319.1:0-67778 GCA_029216955.1 Iris pallida | reverse complement strand
CCTGTATAAGGGAATACTATTCATGGCTAGCCACTGCTGATGAGTAAGCTTGAGCTTGGCAGGAGGAGCCAGACTTGGAGGACATATGTTCAATCCTCTCAGTCTATCTTCCAAGGGAATGCCATCCCATAGATGATCCAAATCATCAGGATCTGAAATAACATGAGAAATCATGTTGCAGGTTTTGACTTTTTTACCTTTCTTGGATTTTGAAGTTTTATCTTCATCTTCCATTTCAGGTACTAAGTCAGGATGTACCCACATAATTTTACCATTCTTTAATGTAAGAGGCCACAATCCTTTATTTTCCTCCCTGGCAGGCGGGATATTCACAATCTTCATCGTTGCCTTCGGAATTGGGACAATTCCATCTGGTACTTGTTGTGGAGGAAAATCTCCAAATTGAAGAGAAACCATATTGGTTGTAACCGTATGGTCATCATTGGTTAAAGCAATAGCACCGACATTTATCAGCTCTTGGATTTTCTTCTTCAAGAAATAGCAAGCACTGGTAGGATGATTAATGTATCTATGATAGATACAATATTTAGGATTGTCAGTCAGATTCACCTCATTAGGCCTCTTTGGCTCCGGAATCTGGAGTTTACCACTCTTCACCAGACATTAGAATATCCCTGGGATATTACTTTCATCAAAAGAGTATTCTTCTTTTGGCCTGGAAGATTTCTGATTATTCGGCGTCGTTTTATTCTTGGAAAGATTGATCATAAGTGTGTCTTTTCCTTTCATATTACGATTGCTGGAATTATTACCAGGATTACTTTTCTTTTCTTTATCTTCAGAGGCAAAAATCATCCCATGTTCACGAGCCAACCTACAATTGGTCTCGGCAAAAACTGCTGCTATGATAAACGAAGCCCAATCTGTGAATTGGGAACCCGTGAAGACAGCGATGGATGGTCGCAGATTCATCTTACATGTATCAATCAGCGCTGAATCTGGCATACCAGGGGGCATCTTTAAAGTCGCCTGTCGAAAACGTTCAATGAACGTCCGAGTGTCTTCTTTCTCCTTTTGCTTGATTTCTATTAAGGAGGACATGTTCATGTCTATACCTCCTTCATAGAAACGGGAGAAAAACATTGCCTTAAATTCGTCAAAAGACGAAATGCAATTGTCGGGTAAACTACGATACCAGTCGTAAGCTGAACCCGTCAAGCATCCAAAGTAATTGATATACTGACTAGGAGAAGCCTTTCCATCAAACAGTACCATTGACTGTGGCTTGAATTTTGCTGGAAAGGGTACATCATTCCAATGAGGAGGATAAGTTTGCTTAATCCCTAACCTCTGGAGTTGATCCTTTTGCTTCAAAACTTCAAACTGTGCTTTGAGTTCACGCACTGCTTGAATGGCTTCGCTGGTTTGTGGAAGCACATTTGATTGAAAAGTTGTTTGTTGTACCGCAATCCCCATCGGAGATGGTACATCTTCTGGAATGATGGGATCTGGAGATGCAAAATTTTGGTTAACAGCAGGCTCTTGATATTCAAAGGTATATCAACCCCTTGGCTATCTTGAGTTGGTGCTACTACTTGAACTGGTGTTACAATTGCTGGTTGAGCAGTTTGCTGAGTCGTTATTATCTGGTGCATGCTTTGCATCATGTTAAGCATGTCTTTTAATGATTGCTCAACGACAGTGAGACGTTGTTCTGTATTAACAAATGACGTCTCTGGTTCATCTCCAATAGCGTAGGATTCAACCTCTCTTAAAGATACAGAAGGATTAGTATAGAAGTATGAATCAACACTATCAGTTTCGGACTCAAGAGATTGAGTACCCCCAGCTTCAGAATCAGAAGTCTGTAATTGTCTTTGTCTTCTTGATCGAGTATTCTGATATATTCCTTCAAAAGAATCAAAAAGTCTGTTGACTTATTGTTGACCTGGGGTTTGGGACGTGTTCCGTCTAGGACGTCGTCCTCTGTTAGTGTGAGATGCCATGTTGACTGATGCATATGACAACTCATCAGCTTATTGTTGGGGCGCATTAAAATTCAATCGATCAAAAATTGACCGTCTGGAAGCCGAGCAACAACATTTGATCACATTCTGGTGACACTCACAGTGATGATTTTCTTGGGGGGGTGTCACGGGAGATTGTCTATTTTTACGCTTTTGTATTAGCAATTCACGTAAATCAGAAGGAGTAGAAGGAGTAGTCTTCTTTATTACATTGGGGGTAGCAAAACGTTTAGTCCCTTGTGTATAAAGAAGATTACTGGCTGCATTTACAGAACCAAACTGTACATTTCTACGCGTTTGGAGTTGTGTGCGCAAATCTTGAGATTTTTTAGCACGAAGGACTCCATTTTTATTGCGTGTGATTTGTAGGTTTGGTACTTTGCGTAGAGCAGTATAAGAAGGCTGTTGGTGTAGAACTGAAGCTTTACTAACAACATTTTTACGCTGTATGCATTTAGGTACATTCACAATAGATGTAAAAACATCGTTGCAAATTTTATCTACACTGTCACAGATAGGAGACTTACCTTTACGCGTAGAGCGTAAAAATTGAGTATCTACCACGTCACAGACGGGAGATTTTCCTTTACGCGAAGAGCGTAATTTTTGTGTGTCTACCACGTCACAGATAGGAGACTTATTTTTATACTTAGAAGCACAAGCATTAGAGTCTGCCTCATTACAAATGGAAGACTCGTTCTTATGTACTGAGCGTAAATTTTGGTTTTTACCCACTGGGCGTAAAACCTGATTATCTTCACCGTCACAGACGGAAGATAATTTGCCACACTTAGAGTGCAACACTGAAGTAAGGACTGCCTCGTTACGAACGGGAGCCCTTACGACAGGAGTGGGAAGAATTCCCTTGCCCTCAGAAGCAACAGAGAGATCAGAAGCTATTTTGGATTTAGGAATCCAAACTTTTCGTGCTTTGCTAGATTTTTGAACATTGGAGCAGCGAGAACCACCCCCAGTTCGGAGCATCTCTTCATAAACAGTCTGGTCGAAGTGTACAACCAGAGTCTTCTTTGTCGATCCAATCGACACATCATCGTATTGAGCAATTGCCTCCTCGTCAGAGGAGAAGGTCGTCCCCAGCAGAGTCGCCATTTTTGTTTCACTTAACAAAATGCCTGGAAATCGGATTTTGAAAATAAAACGGGAAAAAGTACAAGAAGTACAAATTTAATTCTGGGAAGTATTGCTATAGAAGCTGATCTGTAAATGATCACTTTGTTTCTTGGACTATACGATGATGATGAAGATCACTGTAAGAAGATGAACAATTGGAAGAACTAAGTCACCAGAAAGGTAACGACGCACTTGGGCACTGATGGCGAGGCCGAATGCTTTCCTGCTTTGCTTCACTCTGTTCTGGAAGAAAAGTTGAAGAAGAATGCTCCGAAGAATCAAAGTCTCTGGGCTCTGATCTCTATGTATTCTCTCCTTTCTCTCTGTGTCCCTTATATGAGAAAAATTAGTCTATTTATAGACTTGGGCTCTTGTGCGTAAAAACTCGGCAAAAGTTCCGTCTTTACGCTAACAACTGCCATCCATGATTGGAGTCATCCTCTGCATACGTTGACACGTGTCCCATCATTTCAGTAAGAATAGGATGCACGTACACACGTTCTTCGAGATATGTGGCATGAAAGCCATGTAGGCAAACCACGTTCTGAATTGGTGAAGAAGAATAGGGCGTAAAAATAACCCAAATATACCCTGAGCGTAAAGTAGTAGACTAGACATAAAATAGCCCTGACATGGACTTCTCGCGTAAAGTGGTTGTTAAATAACCTTGAGTGTAAAAGTAGCTCAAATAAACCTTACGCACACATCAACTTTTGAGCGTAAAAACTCGTATAGTCTCCGTGCGTAAAAGAAGCCATATTATGAGCGTAAAAATAGCTCAGTCCACATACTAAACGACAAATTGGTCTCTGTGTAAAACAAATCCCTTCGATTTCTGAGATATACGCCATTATTAAATCTTTATGTCAGACTTTGCATTAAATGCAAGACTTGACAGCTTTGTCCAGCGTAAAAGTGGCTAGCCTGTCTTAGGCGTAAAACCATTAGCTTTGACCCGGGCGTAAAATGATTGGCCTGCATTAGGCGTAAAGCGATCAGCCTGTAACAATAGATCATATTGAGTGGAATATTTCTATCTCTTTGACTCATTCCATGAAGCACTTTTTACGCTCCTACAAATGCATCGAGTGAATCGATGCGAAGCGCCGCGTTGCCCCGAAGGATGAGTGCGTTGAATCGGCTCGAAGATTCTAAGAGATCGAATCAACCAAGGCGCAAGTCCTAATCGATGCAAGTATTGATTTTAGTTGGTTTCGTGTGCAGGTTATACTTTGACGCGAAAATATTAGAGGTCGATCTTTTGCCATATTTAGTAAGGGGTCCGCGAAGTCAAATCGACGTCTTGCGACGGGCTCAGATTTGGGCACGGTATGCCAAATCGGACTTATAACTCAATGAAGCACGAAGTGCTCGAATGGCTAAGTCAGGAGAGTAGCCGTACAATAAAGTTATGAAATCGAGCCGCATCGGCTCGGCGAAACGACAAAGGCGTATCGATTCAAGGTGGGAGGATTGACTTCTTTTTACTCCTTCATTCGATAAGTCAAATATATCATTGTATGCTAAGTTAACCTATCGACGCCACGGACGTGGTCCGATCGGAGATAAATCATAGTGTGTGTCGAACACTAAGTTAGTACAATTGAAACGAAACGTGCATCAAATGCACGAGTCGCTATGGGACATTGGATATCGCAAAGACGAGCGCCTCGTACTCGGCGAGTGCCTTAGTGCACGAACCATACCGTGTCTTCGCGCACGAGTTAGAAGGCTAGAACATTGAAAGACAATAGGCGAGCGCCTTAGCGCGCAAGCCCCGAACATTGAACGCTAAGTTATAGAACATTAGAAATACGGTCGAAATGTGCCTTCGTGCACGAGATAATAAAAGATGGCTTCGTTACGAAAGAATACAGTTGTGGCATGAATGTGACGGAACTGTCGGATATGACATTGTGCCTCGAAAGGTGTTCGAGAACTTCGGGTCGTTCGGTTGACGAGCATTGAGTTGAGGCATGATGCCATTGAATCATTGAAACGAAGTAAGAAACGTAAGAACGCAGAAATTTAACGGAAGAAATACGAGATGATAAAGTCTGAGTCTCGGACTCAAGACTATGTTTGGTTGTTTGAATTTGACTGCTTGAGTAATAAGGGCGTTGCATGTTAGAATGGGATGGACTTGAGATTAAAATGTGATAATGACTCGTGCACGAGTGTTTCCCCCAAACGGTTAAATGCCGGATGTGCCCCGGAACCGCTTGGCCTAGGAGGGCTTCGAATAATCTTTGTAGGCGCACATCTTTAAGTCGAGTAGCTCTCACTATTGATAGGAAAAGCCGCAAATAATGGTATGCAGCGGGAACATTTCGGTTGTTTGGGACAGCGACCCAACCCGTGAAACGCCGGGCAGCCCAACAAATATTGAGAAAAGAATGAGAGAAAAGAAAAAGAACTCCTTTAGTCCATTCCGGCGCGGATACGCCAACGGCCCTCATATAGCTAAGGAACGATGGGTTGAAAGTGTAGGTGCGTATGCATCCCGCATATAGATCCCGCTTAGAGATGCACATATAACATGACAGGGAAGGAATGGGGCGTATTCACCTTGCGTCGATGCAAGGGCGAGTGCGTCGACTTGGTAAGAAGTCGCGCCACGAATCAAATACGAGATTGCTTGCTTGTCTATTCAATTCGATAACATGCTTGATATGATAACATGCTTTACGCTTTCGAATATGCCATGAAATTGACCCTAAGGAGAACATAGCAAGATCATAAGCTAAGTTGCATGATTTAACATAAATACTGAAATGTCGATTTGGAAAGAAGATCTTTGCTTCAGTACATGCGAGGACGAACGTACTGATCCCCCACCAGCTTCATACAGGGTGCAGGGAATGGATTGCTCGTGGCGAAGCATTGCTTGAACGCGTTGAGGCTTGGAATGCCGAAGCGTATTGAAGCGTACGATCGCATTGACGCTCGGACTATGCAACAGGATTGATGCGGCCGAGATATAGAAGGCATGATGTATGGAACGGTAAAATCCTTTGTGGACAAGAGAGAACCTGAGTGTTGTAGCCAATCTGGCATATATTGTTAGACTATCGAAAGCCTTTGTAATCTCAGTTTCGAATATCAATAAAGAGAATTGTTTCGTATACTCTGTTTTCCTTTCGTTGTTAATATCGAATCAAAAGATAACCATTTGAGAACTTGCCATCTTGCCTTACACGAGCGCAACTCCAGGCTCGTACAACATCACGCCCCCTGTGAGGACGATGATTCGGGTGATTCCGAGTCGGGGAGTGACAAATTGGTATCAGAGCTCTAGGCTCAATTTCCTCTGGACGCTCGCTTCATTACAATTCTAAAAGTTGCCCACCACTACTTGAAATCACTCTTGACTCTACCCGATGCCGCACTGGATGTTCCATACAATAAGTCTAATACAAATCGTGAAATTTTGTCGCATGTGTTTTGGAAATTTCATGATGTTTTCTAAGAAAGTCGCGAAGGGTATATTGCATTGAATGCAACGAGCCGTAAGAATGTTAGATACTGCAAGCGCAACAAATTGTGAAATAGGATTTGAGATGTTGTTGCAATGTAACATGTTGAATGAGAAACAAAATGATGCACGATGTGCAACGAGTTAATTGTGAATATGCGTTAAAATGAAAGTGAGAAGTGATAAGCCAATATCGAATGTGTTGAACGGATTTGGGCATTGACTTGTAAAGTCGGGAATAAATTATTGCACGATGTACAACGCGTGTTGGAAGTAAAATCATTGTACGTGGTGCAACGCATATCAAATTAATCGTTGTACGGAATGTAAAGTAGATTGGAAATAAATCGTTACACAAGGTAAAATGAAATGTCGAAAATAAATCGTAGCACGATGTGCAACGCATATCGGAAGTAAAATTTGTTGCATGGGGTGCAACGCATATCTAAATAAATTGTTGTACGAGATGCAACGGAAGGAATTAAAATCGTAAATCGATAGAACGAATCGTTCGGTTGTACACCAAACTTATGTTGGCAAACGAGAACATTGACCAAGTTGTGTCGTATGTGATTTAATCAAAGTTACGGTTGTGATCAAGCACGATCACTGCAGAAATCGTGAGTCGAAAGAGATCGTTGGTCTATACTAAGTATAATACGAGGGAAATGACTTGAGTTCCGAGTGGTATATGTCATACCACGTAGGCGATGAATGACTCAATTCCGAGTGGTATATGGTATACCACTTGTGCGATGAATTGCATCGACGCGTTGTGAGAATTGCGGAAAGTTTGTCTGCAACGAACGGGAGAGTACCGAGACTCGATTGAAAATTTGTACGACGGTATGTTGATGCAAGTGTTCTTCGAAAATCGGTTGAGACGATAAGGCGAGACTCGTATCAATGAACGATACGTCGGACGAAAATTGTAAGTTGGTAGGACGACCGAGACTAGCGGAACGATTATGCCTTGAAGCAATAATCGGACCGACGGGAAAGGAAAACTCGAGCTTACAAATGAGTCGCACGACTCGCGATCTCGATAGAAATGTTGGGCGAGACGAATCGAATCGCACGACTTACGATTTCGATAGAAATATTGGACGATGCGAATTGTAATCGAATCGCACGATGTGCGACTTTGGTGAAGAGTTGGTTGACGTGAGTAATCGTGCCTAAGAAATAGTTGGTTACGTTACGGCGAAACTCATTTGAGTACGACTTAAAAATACGCGAAACTTAGAGGGCGAGATCGTATGACTTGAGGGTTCGATGTTGGATAATCGGTAACTCAGTTACGCGATCAAAGTATAGCGGGATACGGCGAATCGGGGAAAACGAGTTGATGCGTATGGAAAAGTTTGTTACGAACTTGGACATATACAATGCAAGTTGTCGACGTTGAAATGGATTCAAAGTTGACCCTTACGCTATCGAAATCGATACGACGTATCGAGATCGATACGTAAGGAAACGTAAGTACGATGTGAGAATACAAAACGGAGTGCGCCCTGCGCTATCAAAGTTTTGTAAATAACGATACGAGAAGGAACAAACTGGTTGATCATGAACTTCGTGATTGATCAAGACGAGACTATAAGTCATCGACGATTGCTCGATGCGTATAGTATCTCGTGTGTCGACCGCGAATAAGATAGACTCAAACTCGATACGAGTAGATGTTTCATAAATTTGCGAAATCATCGACGGTAGTGCATGACTTGACTCGGAGGATAGTTGTGCATCAGTTGTGCCGATAGAAACGGTTTTGTCCAAAATTGGGTAGTCACGTAGAATCATCGGAACATGATTTGGCTCCGAAATAAGATATAGCATGGTTCGCCTTAAACTATCCTTCGGCGATGATCCACAATTATCGAGCGTGGCTTCGGGGCAGCTGACCCTAGAAGACTTGACCGCCAAATCAAATTGAATGCTGCAGACCGTAAGATAACCCATGCGATATCGCATATGAGATTGCACCGATAACAAATATAACACGGTGCATGTTGACGATAAGTCTAGGCGATCGAAAATTGTTGGAACAGCTTTCGATTGAGAATGATATAGTTAGGTTTGAGTATTCGTCGGAGGAATGCTTGAATGGTTATGTTGGTCGACGATCGAACGAGAAATTCACCAACGAACTTGGTGATGCGAGTAGGCGATTGCTAGAAACGTGCTATGCACGAAAGGGAACGATAAGAAAATAGCTTACGAGTCATGTCGTTAGATTCGGATTCACCTTTCAATTGAGCTTGCGTGAATCAAAATTATGTTCGATGTTGCGAGACGGATAAGTTGGGAATTTGGCTAGTGAATTCCTACTCGTTAGGAAATCGGATGTAAGATGCATCGTAGAGACTTTGTGTCAAGGCGCTCGTTGTCTTGAGCACCGTCGCCTTGATGTAAACTTTTGTGTCGGATAGATTATGGCCTTTGTGCAATGTCAATTTAAAGTTGCGTCGGGAGAAGTTAAGCACGGTGCTAGGTAAGTCACCTAGCGAGCGTAGTCCAGAATGTTGATAAAAAAATTATATCCAGATAAGTTGCATAGCCAGACTTCAGAAATAGTTGGGTGGCGACTTCGAACGCAAGGCGTTGCGAAGGATCGTTGCGATCGGATGCGCGACGTCTCGACGCGACGCATAAAATTGATAGATCCGATGAAACATACGAAATAAGAAATGCGATTTTGAATCGCATCGTGTGCCTTGACTTTTGTTGGATGATCGCGTGTGTATCAATATGCATATGCAGTAGAATTGCGAGAACTTATGCTAAAGATAAGTCTGATCGAGAGTACGAGATAGCAAACATAGGATTGAAATTTACCTGTTAACTTTATTCAAAATTGCTACGACTGGGCTTGGTCGAAATACATATATCTTCGGAACGCCTTGAATATAGGTACGGATCCAAATCGAGTTGTATACAAATTCAAATCGAGCTGCAGGGATGAATTTGAAATGTTAATAAAAAGCTTGCGAGATAGTGTGAAACTGAACAACATTGGTGGGACGAGATCGTGATACGATCTATAAAACGCTTAGTCGGAGTGTTGGTTTTGGTTCGAGGACGAACCTTGTTTTGAGTGGTATATTCTATAATATCCCACTCCGCATGGCACATTACGCTGAAGCGTTGACTCAACGAGTCACGTGGACCAAATGAAACGTATCGATGCGAATCGATACGAGAGTTACGTTGTCCCGAGCAATGCATCGAACTAAGTCGATGCGAAGAGTTGCCTTGTCTGAAAGAATGCATCGAGTGAATCGATGCGAAGTGCCGCATTGCCCCGAAGGATGAGTGCGTTGAATCGGCTCGAAGATTCTAAGAAATCGAATCGACCAAGGCGCAAGTTCGAATAGATACAAGTATTGATTTTAGTTGGTTTCGTGTGCAGGTTATACTTTGACGCAAAAATATTAGAGGTCGATCTTTTGCCATATTTAGTAAGGGGTCCGTGAAATCAAATCGATGCCTTGCGACGGGCTCAGACTTGGGCACGGTAAGCCAAATCGGACGTATGACTCAATGAAGCACGAAGTGCTCGAATGACTAAGTCAGGAGAGTGGCCGTGCAACAAAGTTATGAAATCGAGCCGTATCGGCTCGGTGAAATGACAAAGGTATATCGATTCAAGGTGGGAGGATTAACTTCTTTTTATTCTTTCATTCGATAAGTCAAATATATCATTGTATGCTAAGTTAACCTATCGATGCCACGGGCGTGGTCCGATCGAAGATAAATTATAGTGTGTGTCGAACACTAAGTTAGTACAATTGAAATGAAACATGCATCAAATGCACGAGTCGCTATGGGACATTTGATATCGCAAAGGCGAGCGCCTCGGTGTGCATACCGCAAGAACATGGGATAACTGTACTGGCGAGTGCCTTAGTGCACAAACCATACCGTACCTTCGTGCACGAGTTAGAAGGCTAGAACATTAAAAGACAATAGGAGAGCGCTCTGGCACGCAAGCCCCGTACATTCAACGCTAAGTTATAGAACATTGGAAATATGGTCAAAATGTGCCTTCATGCACGAGATAATAAAAGATGGCTTCGTTGCGAAAGAATACAGCTGTTGCATGAATGTGGCAGAACTGTCGGATATGACATGGTGCCTCGAAATTTGTTCGAGACCTTCGGGTCGTTCGGTTGGCGAGCATTGAGTTGAGGCATGATGCCATTGAATCATTGAAACGAAGTAAGAAACGTAAGAACACAGAAAGTTAACGGAAGAAATACGAGATGATAAAGTCTGAGTCTCGGACTCAAGACTATGTTTGGTTGTTTGAATTTGACTGCTTGAGTAATAAGGGCGTTGCATGGTCGAATGGGATGGACTTGAGATTAAAATGTGATAATGACTCGTGCACGAGTGTTTCCCCCAAACGGTTAAATGCCGGATGCGCCCCGGAACCGCTTGGCCTAGGAGGGATTCGAATAATCTTTGTAGGCGCACATCTTTAAGTCGAGTAGCTTTCGCTATTGATGGGAAAAGCCGCAAATAATGGTATGCAGCGGGAACATTTCGGTTGTTTGGGACAGCGACCCAACCCGTGAAACGCCGGGCAGCCCGACAAATATTGAGAAAAGAAGGAGGGAAAAGAAAGGAACTCCTTTAGTCCATTCCGGTACGGATACGCCAACGGCCCTCATATAGCTAAGAAATGATGGGTTGAAAGTATAGGCGCGTATGCGTCCCGCATATAGATCCTGCTTAGAGATGCACATATAACATGACAGGGAAGGAATGGGGCATATTCACCTTGCGTCGGTGCAAGGTCGAATGCGTCGACTTGGTAAGAAGTCGTGCCACGAATCAAACACGAGATTGCTTGCTTGTCTATTCAATTCGATAACATGCTTGATATGATAACATGCTATACGCTTTCGAATATGCCCTGAAATTGACCCTAAGGAGAACATAGCAAGATCATAAGCTAAGTTGCATGATTTAACATAAATACTAAAATATCGGTTTGGAAAGAAGATCTTTGCTTCAGTACATGCGAGGACGAACGTACTGATCCCCCACCAGCTTCATGCAGGGTACAGGGAATGGATTGCTCGTGGCGAAGCATTGCTTGAACGCGTTGAGGCTTGGAATGCCGAAGCGTATTGAAGCGTGCGATCGCATTGACGCTCGGACTATGCAACAAAATTGATACGGCCGAGATATAGAAGGCATGATATATGGAACGGTAAAATCTTTTGTGGACAAGAGAGAACCTGAGTGTTGTAGCCAATCTGGCATATATTGTTAGGCTATCGGAAGCCTTTGTAATCTCAGTTTCGAATATCAATAAAGAGAATTGTTTCGTATACTCTATTTTTCTTTCGTTGTTAATATCGAATCAAAAGATAACCATTTGAGAACTTGTCATCTTGTCTTGCACGAGCGCAACTCCAGGCTCGTGCGGCATCACGCCCCCTGCGAGGACGATGATTCGGGTGATTCTGAGTCGGGGCGTGACAAAAATTTGCTGGACACACATCTCTAAGACGACTAGCGACCGATTATTAATGTGAACGCTGCACTGATTGGTATGCAACGGTCTCACTTTCCATTCCCAGAATACATATTTTTAATACATGTACTGCTTTAATATATTTATTTAATATTTATCATTATATTGTTCTGTAATTAAGCCCCTTTAAATTTATGTCAATTAATTTCCTGCAATTTTATTTTCCGCTTTTATACTCTGCTTTAGCTATACTTTGGGTTCGGCTTGGATTAGATTAAGTATGTTGGTTCATCATGAACCGAAACAAACCCCCACCTACCACCCTCCCTTCATTTAAAGCCCATCCCCTTTTTCTCTCTTCATTAATTCACCATTACTCTTCTTACACTTATTCTTCCTCCATAACTCTTCTCCACCTACTCAGCCGCCAAGGTAAGTGCCAAACTTGCTTCATGATGGAATCCCAGTTTTATTGTTCCATCATCTTCCTTACTTGATCTTAAGCCTCTTTAGTACTTAGCATTTTTATTTTTTATGGCTCATTTCTTGTAGATCTAAGTTTAATGCATTTTCGGATTTCTTAGGTTTTGATCTAGTAAACTTTGTTATCTTCAAGTTTTGATGGTTCCATGTTGTAGAGAATTTTGTTCTACCCCATTTTAACCTATGGAAGTTCAGATTTCGGCTTGGAATGAAGGATTTAGAGAGCTTGGAAGCAACGGTTTCCATGGTTCTATCCTTAGAAAATTTGGAGAAGAAGAACAGATCCTGGCCGCATGACAGTGCTTGACCGCATGAGTCTTCATGCGGCAAGTCATCCTGGCAGCATGGGCTTAGTTAGCCGCATGAGCTTAGTTAGCCGCATGAGCGTAGTTAGCCTAGTTAGCCGCATGAGCTTAGTTAGCCGCATGAGCTTAGTTAGCCGTATGAGCTCAGTTAGCCGCATGGGCTTAGTCAGCCGCATGAGACTTATCTGTCTTATATGCATTTAGTCCCGCAGTCGTATGCGAACTGTCACATCAAAGCCGCATGATACCCCTTTAGTTTCTAGCTGCATAGGGCTTTGCTAGTTTGGCCGCATGAGACTATTCTATTTCGGCCGTATAGAATCACCCTTACCCAGCCGTATGTAACCCATTCATTTCCGGCCGCATGAATCAATAATTTCCCAGCCGCATGAATGCTAGCCATAATGTCTTTATGGCTGATTCTTGTTTCAAATTAACATTGATTGACATTGATTGACATATATTACCATTGATTGATTGACTTGGCATTTTAGCGTTAATTATTGTCTTGACATTAATAAACAGGGATTATCACCTTAATTTAATAATAATTGATCATGCGTTCCTAGATGTAACTAAGAGACTGGCTAGTCGTCTTATTGAATTGAATGAATGAGACACGTTCATATTATGAACTATTGAAATCGACTGGCTAATCCCGAATATTGGCATACAGGCACATGCAGGCTTCGATTTATTTATTTACTTATTTATTTATTTATTTATTTTCTACAACAGCAGCATGTGTACTTTATGGTCAAGGTATGATTATTCCGTGGTTAGTTTTGACTGTTGCATTATGCTATGTAAGACCTACAACCTAACCGTACGGATATCGTTATAGAGTTGTGCATATCGTACCCCATACACAAGTACTCATTCTGAATGACCATGATCCACGGCATGGGATTTCACTCAACATAGAGACTATTAAGTTAAATAAAATAATGATTGCATAGAGAGAATGGATTCCCGAGTTCTTACATGGCAGCCCTCTTGGGACTATTAAGTGCCCGACAGGTCGGCTGGTTCCCATAGATACTGCAAATCTGCCACACGGGCAGGGAACGGAATCTGGTTATGTTATTTATTGTATATTGTATATTGATGACGGGCGTCCCGCTGGGACTCGTCTAATTCATGATTGGCGCAATTGATTGACTGGGTAAACTAGCCATGCTTGCACATAGTAAGAACTGAGGAATCCCTATTGCATAATTCCAGGATAACTTGGAACTTACAGTAGCAAGCCGTAGTAGTTGCATAGCCGTTTAAATTGATTTGTTTGTGTACTGTCTCTACTCTGATGACTAACTAATATGATCAGAATATCAGGACATGACGGATCAACTTCTGTCCTTGTTTGGTTGGGAGGTTGGTTCGAAGTGTCGTAATGTGATGTGAATCCCAGTAGCCAGCAGAGATCTATTTATTATGTTTCCTATTACTGGTTTATTCCTCATATCGTGCTTCCTTGCGGTACTTGCTATTAGAGGTCTAACCTCTCTGGTTTTGCATGGCCAGATTTAGAGCCAGTTTCCGAGGATCCAACTTACTTCTACCTCCAAGATGGTCAACACTAGAGGAATGATCGCAGGAGGACTCGAGTGGATTTCTTACTTCCCCGCTCGTTTTGTTATCTACTTTATACTTTGCCGTTTGGCACCGACATGTTAGTCGGATTGTCCTGGACTTACTTTTGCATAATTGTAACTAAAGTCAGGCTGCAGCTGATTAACAATTTTGTATACTTTGCTACATCGTCTGGCTATGTTTTTGTAAAGCCAGATATCAGGAACATTTTGACTGAGCGTTTGGGACGCCTTACTGCTTCATCTTACATGTTCTCTATTTTTGTTTCTTGTTTGAATGATTGAGACAATAAAGGTAAAGTGACCATAGGGAGACTTTCATGTAGTATACACCCCCTCGTCTTGTTAGACAGCATTGATCGTATTATACGGTATTCATCTACCCGTAATACGTAGCTAGCTGAGTCATTCTCCCGCTCTCTACTATTCTGGTTCTGGGGCGTGACAAGGTTTTAGTGGTGGCCCATGCAGGTCTGATTTCAGACTTGTGGGGTGTTTTGATTTATAGGATGTCTTAATCACACATGTTCTCCTTGATCTCATGATTCGTTGTTCTCAATTCTAGCTTGACATTTTAGTATCCTTTGACTTCATTGATCTTTTCTGTCCGGTCATTTGATTGCTCTCTTGTCCCTTTTTAGGGGCACCTCGTCCGCATCTGTCAGGACTGGGCAACAACAACAAGGGCAACATGGACAACATGACCAGGTTGATCAGCTACAAGGGCCAGTACTACCCTAAGAGACTATCCAAGAAGAAGTGATAGTGGAACCAGCAGTTGGACCGCAGTATCCGGAGGTTCCTATACCACCAATAGTTCCACCGACCCCTGTGGAAGTGGACACACCAGCCCTTCTGGAGATCATGAGAGGGATGATGGCTACTCAGCAACACCAGATGTTAACCCAGCAGCGCATGCACGCTCAGTTACAAGAGCAGAACGTACTGCTCAACCAAGGATTACAGACGGCGTTGGAAAGAGGGGCGAGGCCAGATTCAGGAGCATCAACCAGGTTTTACAAGTACAACCCCCGCTGTTTCGAGGGCACGGAGGATGCCATCTCAGCAGATGCATGGCTTAAGGATATTGAGGCTATTTTGACAGCAGCTAAGGTGTCGGCAGGAGAACGTGTGGATCAGGTGAAGTTGTTACTTCAGGATCTCGCATGAGATTGGTGGGAATCAGAGAAAGTAGGTATCAGACGTCCTGTTGCTTGGGACGATTTTACAGCAAGATTCAAGACGAAGTACTATGGAGTTATGGTACAGTTTGAGCTACAACAGAAGTTTATCAAGCTCAAGCAGGACGGCAAGACGGTAGATGCTTATGCAGCAGAGTTCTGCAGATTGAGTAGGTTTGCCCCAGAGATGGTAGCGACGGAGCGCCAGAGGGCGATGAGGTTCCAGCAAGGGTTTCATCTTGAGCTCTTGCAGTTGATAGAGGGGCACAATTACCAGACTTTCGATAAAGTGTTGACGGCAAGTCGAAGGTATGAGATCACCATTCAGAGGATCACAGCAAGGACTGGGGGTCAGAAGAGATCCCACAGTCAGATGGAAGGAGGAGGGCGAGTAGCGCCCCAAACAACAGTACCATCCCCTGGCATTCGTATCCACGATGTGGCGATACGAGGGCCAGCACCACCACCCAGGTAGCAGTAGCAACCACCAAGAAAGAACCAGCAACCCCCAGCGGACTGCACTTATTGTGGAAAGATAGGGCACACTAGAGATGTGTGTCGGGTATTGAACGGACTGTGTTTGATATGTAGAAATCCAGATCATCGGGTTACCACATGTCCCATAAATTCGAGGTCAGGTGGACCAGTGCAGCAGTTTCCTGCTCTGCCAGCACCAGAGGCAGGACAGTATCGAGGACCAGCGGTAGCAGTAAGACCGTTGGCACAGCGCCCGTTAAAGCCGCAGGCTCAGATGTTTCGGCAGCAGGGACCGCCGATGCAGCAACACCAGCATAGACCACCCCAATATCATCAAGGAAGGGACCAGCAGCAGCACCAGGCTAGGCAGCCGCATGGGAACCAGCAAGGAGGTCGAGGGCAGGCATTCACTCTGTCCTTGGAAGAGGCATTAGCATCGGGAGATGTTGTGGCAGGTAACATTCTCGTCGCCTCATATCCTGCAGTAGCATTGTTTGATTCGGGAGCATCACACTCATTTATATCTGCACAATTTATGACACAGCTAGGAATGGAGTTCGAGGCATTGCCAGGAAGGTTGAATATACTCACTGGCAATGGGCTCGTAGGGGTTAGTCGAGTTATTCTAGCGTGTAGTATTGTAGTTTGCGGGCATTCCTTACCCGTCCAGTTGATAGAATTTCTTGTTGGAAATTTCGACGTTATCTTAGGCATGGACTGGCTGAAAGACAGTCATGCGACAATAAAATGTCATAGTGGGAGTGTATCTTTTGATATTCCAGGCATGAAGAGATTCACCTTAGTCAGATCAGAGACAACTCAGCAAGAGCAGGGAGTAGTGACGGCAATGGAAGGAGTCCAGGTTCCGAAGATAGTTGAAGAATTTCTAGACGTATTTCCCGAAAAACTTTCCGGTCTACCACCGGTTAGAGATATTGAGTTCAGTATAGAATTAGCACCTGGAACTAAATCGATATCAGATCGGGTTTACAGAATGGCGGATTCGGAGCAGGTCAAGGTGTATCAGCACATAGAGGAATTGAAGGAGAAGAAGTTTATCCAAGCTAGCATATCGCCATGGGCAGCCCCAGTGGTACTTGTAGGGAAGAAGGATGGATCATCCAGATTGAGCATTGACTACAGGAAGCTTAACGTGGCAACAATAAAGAACAAGTACCCACTACCAAGGACGAACGATTTGTTTGATCAGTTGAGCAGGGCTAGAGTTTTCTCCAAGATAGATCTTCGTTCAGGGTACCATCAGGTGAGGGTTCGAAAGAAAAATATTCCCAAGACAGCATTCAGGTCGAAGTATGGGCATTATAAATTTTTAGTAATGTTGTTTGGTTTGACCAATGCTCCAGCAATATTCATGGATTTGATGAACCGCATCTTTATGCCGTACTTAGATCAGTTTGTCGTGGTATTTCTCGACGACATTCTTGTATACTCTGCTAGTGAAGAGGAGCATAAAGACCACCTCAGGAAAGTGTTACAGGTTTTGAGAGAGAACCAGTTATATGCCAAGCTCAGCAAGTGTGAGTTCTGGATGGATCATATTTCATTTTTGGGTCATATCATATCAGGAGATGGAGTAGCAGTGGATCCCAAGAAAGTAGAAGCAGTTGAGAGTTGGCCAGTACCCAAGACCGTAGCTGATGTACGGAGTTTCTTGGGATTTGAGGGATATTACAGGAGGTTTGTATCAGATTTTGTAAGACTTTCAGCACCTATGACCCGCTTGACACGGAAGGATGTGCCATTCGTCTGGTCGGCAGAATGCCAGGCATCATTTGAGAATCTGAAGCAGAAGTTGATATCAGCGCCTATTCTTACATTGTCAGTCGGACCCGGAGGTTTTGTGAGCACCCAAAAATTCGGGTTGATTTTTTTTTAATTTTTCTAATTGATTTAGTTTTTAATAATTTATTCTGTATTTTTCCTTAAGTGTACTTTTCTGTGCCATTGATATTTGGAGTGTCAGGGATGTTCAACTCTGGAAATCTTCTTCATGAGTTTTGGAGTGGACAGGATTACCTTCATGATGGTATATAGTGTCCCATCCAAACTTGTTCCCTTGTGCTCTTTTTGCTTCGCTGAACTTCGGGTCGATTTAGACCATTTGATTATTAATTATTTTTCCCACTCTTTTTCTTGATCATTTTTAGCACGTTACCGTGACTTTTAATTTGGGAGCGCAAGACCAGTCAGTTTCTTGAAACCAACTCCTCATGCTTGATCTACTCGAGACGCTTGTCACCCATGACCTTCGTGTCCCACTCAGACACGCCATCTTGTGCTCCAATTGCTTCGTATAACTTTCCTGACACGTGACCCAATTTTATTTTACCCTACGGTGTCACATTTATCTTCCAACTTGATTTGTGGGTCCCCTGTCGACCAAAACCTGTCAGCCCCAACTATGGACATGGCCCACATTGAGCCTACTATCCGTCCGTCACTTGTGTCCCATTTATTGGAATTCCCATGTGCTACTTATTTGCCCATGATCATCAATACTTTTTTTTAATTCAATTATTGCATAATGTCCGGTTTTGGATCCAATTAATCCGACTCCACTGAACCCAAACCCAGCTTCATTTTTCCTCTCTCATGACACCCTCATATTTTTTTGCCCAAAAATATTAATTATTCTTTCTACCTATTTCTAATATTTATTGGAATTTTTCGTTGATTTAATCCATAGGAATAGCCTAATTTTCTACACAAAATCCTAGCCATAGGATCTTCCTATTTAATCATATCCATTAATTTTCCCCCATGAAATTTTCCCCACAGCCCCTATGCATGGCCGACCCTAACTCCCAAAATTACTTTTTCTCTCTCCCTCATTAATGGCACACAACTTTATCATCATCTTCTCTCTCTCTCTTCCTAATACTATTCTCCACAAAACACTTCAACACTAGCAACATCTCCACATTACCCATGCCCCGACCACCACCTTCACTCCTGGCCGAGCCCCCTGGCCCAGCCTTGCCGTCGGCCACCGCCGACCACCCCACTGGCCATCACCCCGGCCATCCTCCTCCTTCCTCCTCTATTCCAACACCACTCCCACACCAACCCGACACCACCACCATGGCCATCATCTCACCACCTCCCCTGGCCAGCCAACCTGGCCGTCGGCCACCTCGCCGGCCACCCGTAGCTCCTTCCCTCCTCCTCCTTCCCATCAACACCTCCACCTCAAGTCGACACCACCACCATCAATTAACCAACCGCACCACCACCTCCTTAGCCGCCATCACCCCCGCGTCACCGTGGCCAGTTGGCCATCCCAGCCGCCGCCCTCGCCGGCCGGGCTAGGCGCACGAGCCCCGGCGAGCAGTACAGCCGTGCCACCAGCGCACGACAGCAGCAGTGCACAGCCGCACAGGCACGCACACGCGCGCGTGCGCGGGCCGCCGTCGTACGCCGCCGTGCCGCCGCGTGGGCCGCCGTGGCTCACCGTGGGTGCGCCCCACTCCGGGCAGTCCTCCCCTGACGGCAACCGTCCTCTGGGATGCGCCGTCGAGGCGATTCGTACGTTTTGCACGACGTCCCGTCGTGACGCGCGCGAAATCGAGTTCATTTTGGCGTTCCATCGCAGCGACTTCGTGCACGTTTTCCCGGGAATCTGCCTGTTGGATCTGCGATTTCTTTACTCCGTCGCAATCACGGTATATCCACCTTCATCCCTGTCAATTTTTGTCCGTTAATTTTATCGTTTGATACATCAAAACCGGCCACCAAGTTGACCGTTTAAATTATATTAAATTTGGACAGTTTCGCGGGACCAACTTTATCAGCTTGTATCTCCTCCACCGCAGCTCCGTTTGGCATGTTACCAGTTCCGGTGCGAAGCTGGTATAACCATCTTGCTACTCCTCCAGTTTCGTTTCATTGTGAGCTTGTTTGATTGGTTGAATTCGACGCCAAAGTTGGCCGTCCGAATTCGTAATTTCCAACTTGTAAAATTCCATTTTTGAACACGGGACTCCAAATTTTATTTCTGACACCACCATTAGACTTGTGGCATCATTCTGGCATGTTTTCATATAAAATTTGTTAGATTTGGAGAACGTGGGCCCTGGCACATTTTTCGGTGCAAAGTGGGTCCTACATTCTGGGTCAACGGGACTTTTTGACGCCGGCTCATCGGAATCCAATTCCGGATATACCGTTGAGTTTGTATCGTCATTCTGGACTTGTTGACATATAATTTGCTAAGTTTTGGTGGACATTGGATCCGGCACGTATTTCGATGCAAGTCGGATACCAATATTCGGGTCAACGGATCATTTTGAGATCGGCTCATCGAAATCCAATTTCGGAGATACCGTTAAGTTCGTATCATCATTCTGGACTCATTGACAGGTAGTTTGCTAGGTTTTGAGAACATTGGCTCTGGCACGCATTTCCGTGCAAACCGGAATTCCAAGTTCTGGTCAACGGACCAAATTGAGATCGGGTCAACGGAATCCAATTCTGGAGATACCGTTGGGTTCGTATCGTCATTCTGATTTTGTGGACATATAATTTGTTATATTTTGTAGACTTATTTTTTTGCACGTTTGTCGGTGCAAAACGGCTCCGACACGGACACCGTTTTGACCCAAAATTACCTTTTTGCCCTTGTGTCCAAATTGGACCGATGGATAGGCTATCCTAGCTAATTTGACCATTCTGGATACGTTGGCGATGTTTATTTCATCGTCCGACAATATTTGTTGATAATTTCTCTGAGTTTAACCTTTTTATAATTAATTAATAATTCATTCTTATAATGTTCGTATTTCGGGATTAGTATAACGAAACTGAGATCAGTCAATTCCAGTGATCTCACATCGTTGAAATTGACAAGTTGGACACGTGGATCACTATAATAAGATTATCAACTTTACCGTTGATCATCTTGTCTCGATTTGTGTGTCGTAAGTTTCGACGTACAAATAACGAAGTACACTTTATATTAGACTAGAATTGACCCTGTTTGACCAGAGTTGACCAGTTGACCCAAAGTCAACTATAAGTCAACACTTGACCTAGTTTGACTAGATTATTGACCGGAGTCGACCTAGAGTTGTTTTGACTTAAAAGAACCTAGGATAATATAGATGGCTAGTAGAGTTTCATTTATTTCAACTTGAACACCTTGTAACCTGTGTTGCTTTAAATAGGACTCTGTGGCTTCAGTTGGATCCCCTATACTTATCAGCTGTTCAGGTTATCAGGCGAGTACATTCTCTGATCATTTCATATCCTGCTTAGAATTATATTCCTGCTTTAGATTACTATACTTGATGCTGTCACGACATTATCATGGACTAGTACTATACGGATCTCTTCATGCGATGTTATCCCCCTCGGGAGCATCAGGTACATTGTGTCATGTGCGTTTCACTTTCATCATGTACTCCTGTGCTTTCACCATATATGTACACTCTTGTGAATCTTATACTCTCATGTTCACAGAGCCTTCATGTATACCATCATGTGCACCCTTTTAAGGGCCCCATGTGATATCATGTACAAAAACATAACCTGTTTAGATCCTTGTGTATTGATTGGGGAAACGGGGGAGTGCTAGTAGTCATGTGAACAATTCCATAGTAGTGTAGATCATGTACAACTCTTTAGTGTAGATCATGTACAAATCTGTCCCGTTCACATGTGCTATCCTGTACTCTACATCACTAGCCACTGTTAGTTCTCTATTTATAGTAGATATTTTTATTACTGTTCTCCCTCTGTTTACATACTGTATTTCTTCAGATCATGTATCTTACTTTACTGCATGATTATATTTTCTAACCTGCTATGAACTGTTGAGATGTAATGTGCTCGCTCCTGTCCTGACTGGACCTGTTGATAAATTTTACAGATGGCTTGGGATTGCCTGCTAGCCTAGAGGAGACACAGTAGAGGTTGTTTAGATAGTTATTTCATTTTGTCTGGAGTTGTATTTACCTTGTGGATTACTGTATTTGACTTTTGAGATGTATTTCTGGGTTTATGTATCTTAGACACTTAGACTTCTATCTCATGTATCTCTTTTGGATTTTATGTTTTATCTATCTTTATCATGCTCTACCTTAGATGTGATTGAGACTGTATCTGCTATGTCACCCCCATTCGGGGAGTATAACTGCTTAGCATTATATGTTAGATGTTGTGACTTAGGACAGCGTTCTACCGCCGACACTGCGGCGTAGGCTGGGCGTCGTTACGTTCTTGTACCCTATCAGTGGGTGCGGGTCGTGACAGGTTTTACGGTATATTGCGATACGTCAGGTAAAGGACTTGGGTGCGTCCTCATGCAGCACGGGAAGGTGATAGCATATGCATCTAGACAGCTTCGGGACCACGAGAAGAATTACCCAACTCATGATTTGGAGTTGGCGGCAGTAGTGTTTGCTTTGAAGCTATGGAGGCATTACTTATATGGTGATCGAGTGGACATATACACAGACCATAAAAGTCTGAAGTACATCTTTACTCAGAAGGAGCTGAACATGAGACAGAGAAGATGGTTAGAACTGATCAAGGATTACGACGTTGAGCTTCAGTATCATCCAGGCAAGGCTAATGTGGAAGCAGACGCTCTCAGCAGAAGAGGCGACGCATTTATGTTGACAACGCAGAAGCACATTTTAGAAGACCTTCAGGAGATGGGCATAGAAGTTATACTTCCTAGTGATGTAGGAATTCTGGTAAGTCTACAAGTCCAATCTGATTTGGTAGATAGGATCAAGGCAGCTCAGGCACAGGACCCAAAGATTCAGAAGCTTAGGGCAGATTGTGAGTCAGGGCTCAGGAAGGAGATGCAAATCCACGAAGATGGTACACTTAGGTTCGGATCACGTCTATGTGTACCTAGTGGAGATATCAGACAGAAAGTTATGGCAGAAGCTCACAGTTTCCAGTATTCTATACATACTGGAGGGACCAAGATGTACCAAGATATCAAGCAACACTTCTGGTGGAATGGAATGTAAAACCCCTAAATTTCTACTATATTTTTTAAAAAATTTGTACTGATTTAAAATTTTGTATTGTACGTCACATAGTCGTATTGTACGTCGTGTGCGAAGGTTCGTCTTTCGTAATTGCTCGACGAATGCGAATATGTGCGAGCGTACATATTTTTGAAAAACATTATTTTTATTATTTTATAGTTTCAAAGAAATATAAACAATAATTATTTCTAGCTATTATTTTCAAGTTTACGATTTTATTTATGAAAGCCTTTTCGTTTATAGCAGTTACTAATAATAAATAATATTCTTCATAGATATTATTTTAATTATTTATTAGTGTATTTAAATAATAATAATATTTTCAAAATTATTATTATATTGTATTTTTGGAAAAGATATTTTGAAAATATTGTGACAATTTAAATCTTGATTTGAATTTATGGATTTATTTAAATAGTGAAACATTTGGAATTTGATTTATCCCATTGCTTTTAAACCAAGAATTTAATTAAATTTAAATTTGATTTGTATTTGGAATTGGATTTTGATTTGGGTTTGGATTTATTGAATTAATTTAAATAAATAGATGAATTATCCAAATTTGGGTTTTAAATATTCCTAATCCTATCCAAATGGGAATTTCTACATCCTATAAATAGGCAGGTACTCCTTGTAACACCCAGTTTCTAAAATGAGGGTAATTTTGAAATTTTGTAATTATAATTATTAATTAATGATATTTATTTCATATTAGAATTTTTAGTGATTTTTAATTAAATTTAAACTATTTAAATTTATGACTTGTGATTTTGGTGTTGTGCTAGTGATTAGTAGATACTGCCTACCCTAGAGCCTAGCCATGTGATTAGGGTATTTTTTTGACATTTTTAGGGTTATTTGGATTTATTATAATTTATTAGAATTTATGGGAATTTTTAGGATTTATTTTGGATTTATTTGGACTAGTTTGATTTTGGACTAGTTTTGACTCATGTAGACCAAACTAGGAACTAACCATAGTTAGTTGGGCTTGGTTAGGTCAAGTGGACCCTAGTCTAACCTAGTGTGACTCAAGTTAGTGGTTAGTGATTCATTAGAACTTGAATTAGGAATTTAGGAATCAAGTTATTTGTTAAATGGCTTGTGATTACACAAGTCATTTTGTGACTAAACTAGATAGGACTAGCCAAACCTAGCTCAACCCTAACCCAAAGCCAAGTGGCCAGCCACCCTAGCTGAACCTAGGGATTCCCCCATTATAAATATTCTTCTAGATTTTAGGGCTAGCCTCTTTTTAGGTTTCTTCAAAGTTCTAAGGAAAGAGGTGAGTCCCATCTTCCTAAAATCCTCAAAAATCCATTTCAAATCCTTTTTCCTTCAAACCAATTCCATTAGGACCTAAATTTCTTCCTCTTGCTGCTGGAATTAATTTGGATGCAGGAAGAAACAATTTGTGGGACTTGGAGGCTTGAGGAGTTCATTGCTTTTGGAGACTTTTTCATTGGAAGTTCACAAAGAGGTATCTCCTTCATTTCTCCATGAAACTTCATGTAGTCTTCACCAATAGGAAGCCCTAAGAGTCCCCCTAATGCCTGGATAAGTTTCGTGTCCTGTGTCAGTGGTTTCGTGTCCGTTCTGGACACGTATCAGTCTTGTGTCATAGGTGTTCGACCAAATGCCAATGAGGAGTTGTGTTTAATATTTTCAAATAATTTTTGAATGAAAAATAATGTTTTTATGTTGCTTACATGTTTCCAGTAGACTGAGGTGGATTTGGTGTCGTGTCGTGTCGAATCGGACACGTGCACATGCGGGTGACACGCGCGCGCGTGGGAACAGTAATCCCCTGCATCTCGGGGTCTATTCTGGACACGATACGAATTGTCTCGACACAAAATTTTGGGAGATTGTTGGGGCATGTTCTGTCATCCCTCTCCCCAAATTTCATGTCAATTCGTGGTCGGGTTTGGGAGGAATTCGACGTGCACTGGGATTGCACAGTTCTGTGCACTGTCATTTTTTAGCCACTGATACGCTGTTATAACTTGGACACGGGGACACTTTGGCTTTGTGCAGGCACCTAGACACGAGGACACACCCTAGGCGCACCCCCTTGCACGAGCACGAGGCTTGGGAAGGCTTGTGTCGGGTGTACGACACGCGTGCACACCCGCACGAGACTGTCCAGTCTCTGTGTCTTGATTTTTTCCTGTTTTGTATTTTGACTGGGATGGACACGTTGTGTCCACTTTTGTGGACACAAATCACTTGTATGACACGTACACATTGTGTATTGTTATTACCAACCATTAAATTCTCATTTTTAATTAATTTTCTAGATTCAATCTCTCATTTCCCATTTTTCTGAAACCATGGTATCAGTCATTTTCCCGATTTTCTAGTTTTGCAAAAAAATGAGTTTTAGCAATCAATTGAACCTATTTAACTCAGTTTATTACTTGTGATTAAGGCTCATATAGGTGCACCTATGTATTATCTAGTAATGTGTTGATTTTGGACTGATTTGGTAATGTTTTGATACATAAATCTGAGATTGGTAAACCTGTGAATTAATAGAGATCAAGTTTGATTTCTGAGTTTGGTAAACATGAATTGATTCTGAGTTTGATTTCTTTTACAATATAGGAACTGAGATCAAGTTGTATTGTAAAACTAAAATTGGTTTGTAAACCTGTTAAGTGATTTTTGCCTAAAACTGAGATGTGTTGAACTAAATTATTGTAATTCCAGTTTTCTAGTTAGTTGAATCGATTTCCTTTCTTCTTTTATATCAACTATAAACTGATTACCCTTCCTTCCTTCTTCCTGTCACAATGCACATTCACATGTATACACTAATTGCCTAATTTCCATCACTGTTTCTCACATTACTTTGCATTGTTCTCACTGAATTTAACTGAGCTTTAGGTTACATTATAACTGATATTTGAGTATGCCTTTTCTCAACTTTGAAATCTGAGAATAGGTTTTAAAATCTGAGAATGAATTTGGGTTGTTGGTGATTAATTGATTAAGTAATATGGTTTAGGGGAGGGACTGAAAACTGCATTGTTGATACATGTAAACTGATATGGGTAGGAACTGTTGAGTATTCAAATGAACCTGAGTTTGTTCCAACTTGCAAATGAGACTCTAATTCCCTGAAAACCTGAACACTGGGATTTGTATTGAACCTGAGAACTACTAGGTATCACTGTTATCACACATTGCATTGTTTTTCTCCTTATGTTCACACACACCACCTTCTTTAAAACCCCAGTCACATGTGACTAATTGACACACACACACAATCCTATTTTCTGTCATACTACACAAGCCTAAACACAATCAACACCCTCACAACACTACACATATACACACACTCTTATATATGCACCCACATTGCCATGTTATGTCACCCCCCCCCCCCCCTCTCTATGTATATATAGTATATATATAGCTATATGTATATGTATATAGATAGATATTTCCTAATCTATTTTACATGTGTATTTACATGTATATACATGTATGAGTATTTATATATATATATTATGTGAGTGATAGTTATACTAGCCCATGTGTAATGTGTAGTGATTTATGAGGCAGGGATCTCATGAGCCATGTGTATATGGCCCATGGTCCTTGTGCACTAGCTAACTAAACTGTTTTTGACTTGTTGTTCTTGAAATGTGAGTGCTAGCAAGGCTAGACTTGGTTGAGTCTAGATTGGACTAGATAGACTAGTTTAGACTTGATGAGCCTAGATTAACTTGTTTTGACCTAGTGTGGACTTGTTTGACCTAATTTGACTTCTAGGGTTGACCAGAGTTGACCAAGAGTTGACTTTGGCCTAGATTGACCTAGATTCATGTAGAATGCATACTAGTGCTTCATTTTACCATTCTGGACTTGTTGTGACTTGTGCTGTTCTGAATAGGAGCCAGACACCACTCCTTGGACAGTACTTTTCAGTTGGACACTCAGATACCAGGCGAGTACATTCTCTGATCATTTCATATCCTGCTTAGAATTATTTTCCTGCTTTAAATTACTTTACTTGATACTGTCACATTGGTCACACGGATTGGTACTATATGGATCTTTTCATGAGATGTTATCCCCCTCGGGAGCATCGGATACTGCATGTTTTGTGCGTTTCACGAATCATCACGTATCTCTATGCTTTCTCTGATTCACGAATCGCTTGTGACACATGTACTCTCATGTTCACAGAGCCATCATGAATCACCTTCACGTATCACTCATTTTATGAGCCATGTGAAGTTTCACGAATCTTAACATAACTTGAACAGATCTTTGTGTATCGATTGGGGATGGGAGAGTGGAAATAGACATGTGAATATTATCCCAGTAGCTGTAGTCATGAATCACTCTCTTAGCTGTAGTCATGAATCTCCTATGCCATTCACATGTTTATATTTTACTCTGACTCACTAGTCACTATTAGCTCTCTATATATAGTAGATATTTCTATTACAGTTTCTCTCTCTGTTTACATAACTGTATTTCTTCAGTTCATGTATCTTACTTTACTGCATGATCATATTTTCTAACCTGCTATGATATGTTGAGATGTACTGTACTCGCTCCTGTCCTGACTGGACCTGTTAAAAATATTACAGAGGATGAGGAGGAGGCCCTATGTACCACCTATTACGGAGCAGGATTAGACGACACCTGCGACCTGGTTCCTCTGGAGGACCCAGCTGCAGCACAGGATGCTACTCCCAGAGTCTAGGCTAGATAGCTAGGCTTTAGCTTTTCTTTCAGCATTGTTATTTGAATTTCAGTTGTTGTTCTGAGATGTAGTTTATATTTAGAGATATGTTATGCCAGCTGGATGTTCTTGAGTTGTTATCTTAGACACTTAGACTTTCTCCCTCTTATTTGTATTACATTGTGCTTTTGATCTCTCTATCTACCTTTACTATTATGTATCTGCCTTAGATGTGATTGAGACTGTTCTGTTATGTCACCTCCATTCGGAGTGTATATACTGTACATGTACCTTTTTATTGTTAGATGATTGACCTAGGACAGCGTTCTACCGCCGACACTGCGGCGTAGGCTGGGCGTTGTTACGTTCTCGTACCCTCACAGTGGGTGCGGGTCGTGACACATTTTTAGTGGTGGCCCATGCAGGTCGAGTTTATGTAGTGGTATTCGAACTAGAGTATCACTACAGCCTGCAGTAGGATTAGGATATTTTTGAAGGTACTCAATCACAAATAGGAAAAACTCTTATTCAGATTCCGTATATCTACATTTGTCGCTTATTGTCTTCCTTGAATTTAAACTGTCCTCCTTTGGTATTTCGTCTCATTCTCAGCAATTGTTTCCTTTTGATCTGTGTCTCTAGGATGGTTGAGACGCGATCGCATCACCAGGGCCAGGGGGACGTCGATGAGAGGTCTGCCACCTCTCATGCTCAGCAGTCAGCCCCTGGTGCCGCAGCCCCAGTCATGCCAGTTGGGGTAGGCGTTTCAGCAGCTTTTGGAGGAGCCCCACCAGCAGTGAGGCATGAGCCGAGTCCGGTGATTCCGGATGTACTTCTTCAGCAGCAGCAGCCACCTGCAGGAACGATTGACGCCGTTCAGCTGTTAGCCTTTTTCCGGCAGTACATGGAGGGTCAGCAGACCCAGCAGCATGGGCAGACAGCAGAGCTCGCACGAGGCATTGAGCTGGCGATGACTGCGGTAGAGAGAGTCATAGCTCAGCCAGCGGCAGCCCCGCAGCCGTACCAGCCACGGGAGAAGGGCATCCAAGATTTCCAGAAGATGCATCCGAGAGACTTCCGAGGGACAGAGGGGATCTTGTATGCCGATGAGTGGATCGAGCATATGGAGGAGATTTTCAGGTTGGCTGAGATCCCGACGAGGCTCCAGATAGAGGCAGCGGCCAGCATGATACAGGATCTGGCCCGTATATGGCACAAGACCGACCCGAGGGTCAGTACAGCAGGACAGACTTGGGCAGCATTCAAGAAGCTGTTCAAGGAGAAGTTCTTTCCAGACGCAGCACTGGGAGCCTTCGAGACCCAGTTCGAGGCCCTAGTCTAAGGGAACCAGTCTGTGGAGGAGTACGCAGGAGAGTTCTGCCGCCTGAGCAGATTTATGGATGACTTGTCCGAGACGACGAAGGCCCGGAGGTTCCGAAAGGGCTCGGTAAAGGAGGTCAAGTCTTACACCAAGAATGCCTGCAGCACTACATTTGAGGAGATCCTGGTGGACGCTTTAGCTGCAGAGGATGATCTTGAGCTTAGGCTCAAGAGGGGGCGAGACTCCCAGGGAGGCAGCAGTAGCGGAGGACCGGCCAAGAGGTCGCACGTTCAGCATCAGTTTCAGCAGCAGTTCCAGGGTCACGGCCATCAGCAGGGACAGCAGCAGCCCAGACAGCATCAGGCACCCAGACAGCAGGCAGTCAGTTGCCCCTACTGCAAGAAGCCGGGGCATGGATGGGGTGAGTGCAGGAAGAGGCTGGGCAGGTGCCTACTATATGGAGCAGCGGACCACCAGCTGAGGGAGTGTTTCCAGTACATATGCACAGCACCAGGAGGAGGAGCCAAGGTTCCGGTAGGTCAGCAGCGGGGACCGTTACCGACGCAGCAGCAGAGGTTTGTGCAGTATCAGCATCAGGCTGGAGGAGGCCAGCAGGGGCGAGCTTACGCCATGACAGTCGAGGATGCTCAGGCAGTGGGAGAGGTGCTTGCAGGTTCTGTTCTTTTCGATTCCATTCCCACCTTGCCTCAATATATCTATCTTGAAATCCAATTCCATCTGTTCTTATCTGCTTCCTTATCTGTTGATAAGTTTTGATCTGGCATTCTTTTCGATTTGATTTTTCTTCCGAGATGAATCATATGGGCTAGGTCACCCAGTTATGGAATCTAGAATCTTCGGCAGTCGTGTTTAGCTGGCATAGTGAGGACATATAGTCAGATTTAGGACGTATTTCTCGGGTGTGGGAATTTAAGGTTTTCGCTGCCAAGCATGCGGCAATACGAAAATTTTAAATACCATAATTCTAGAGGTATGTACCTTAGTCAAGGACTCTGTGATTATCGTAGCCTTGCTCACTAGCACGACGAAGATTCTGAGTGTCATGATTTTGGACAGACGCATATGATTATCTGACCGTATGTTTGAGACTTTGATTGTGGGGTGTTTGACCTAGGAGACTGCTACCATCTTAATTTCGAGGACGAAATTTTTATAAGGTGGGTAGGATTGTAACACCCAGTTTCTAAAATGAGGGTAATTTTGAAATTTTGTAATTATAATTATTAATTAATGATATTTATTTCATATTAGAATTTTTAGTGATTTTTAATTAAATTTAAACTATTTAAATTTATGACTTGTGATTTTGGTGTTGTGCTAGTGATTAGTAGATACTGCCTACCCTAGAGCCTAGCCATGTAATTAGGGTATTTTTTTTTTGACATTTTTAGGGTTATTTGGATTTATTAGAATTTATTAGAATTTTTGGGAATTTTTAGGATTTATTTTGGATTTATTTGGACTAGTTTGATTTTGGACTAGTTTTGACTCATGTAGACCAAACTAGGAACTAACCATAGTTAGTTTGGCTTGGTTAGGTCAAGTGGACCCTAGTCTAACCTAGTGTGACTCAAGTTAGTGGTTAGTGATTCATTAGAACTTGAATTAGGAATTTAGGAATCAAGTTATTTGTTAAATGGCTTGTGATTACACAAGTCATTTTGTGACTAAACTAGATAGGACTAGCCAAACCTAGCTCAACCCTAACCCAAAGCCAAGTGGCCAGCCACCCTAGCTGAACCTAGGGATTCCCCCATTATAAATATTCTCCTAGATTTTAGGGCTAGCCTCTTTTTAGGTTTCTTCAAAGTTCTAAGGAAAGAGGTGAGTCCCATCTTCCTAAAATCCTCAAAAATCCATTTCAAATCCTTTTTCCTTCAAACCAATTCCATTAGGACCTAAATTTCTTCCTCTTGCTGCTGGAATTAATTTGGATGCAGGAAGAAACAATTTGTGGGACTTGGAGGCTTGAGGAGTTTATTGCTTTTGGGGACTTTTTCATTGGAAGTTCACAAAGAGGTATCTCCTTTATTTCTCCATGAAACTTCATGTAGTCTTCACCAATAGGAAGTCCTAAGAGTCCCCCTAATGCCTGGATAAGTTTCGTGTCCTGTGTCAGTGGTTTCGTGTCCGTTCTGGACACGTATCAGTCTTGTGTCATAGGTGTTCGACCAAATGCCAATGAGGAGTTGTGTTTGATATTTTTGAATAATTTTTGAATAAAAAATAATGTTTTTATGTTGCTTACATGTTTCCAGTAGATTGAGGTGGATTTGGTGTCGTGTCGTGTCGAATCGGACACGTGCACATGCGGGTGACACGCGCGCGCGTGGGAACAGTAATCCCCTGCATCTCGGGGTCTATTCTGGACACGACACGAATCGTCTCGACACTAAATTTTGGAAGATTGTTGGGGCATGTTCTGTCATCCCTCTCCCCAAATTTCGTGTCAATTCGTGGTCGGGTTTGGGAGGAATTCGACGTGCACTGGGATTGCACAGTTCTGTGCACTGTCATTTTTTAGCCACTGATACGCTGTTATAACTTGGACACGGGGACACTTTGGCTTTGTGCAGGCACCTAGACACGAGGACACACCCTAGGCGCACCCCCTTGCACGAGCACGAGGCTTGGGAAGGCTTGTGTCGGGTGCACGACACGCGTGCACACCCGCACGAGACTGTCCAGTCTCTGTGTCTTGATTTTTTCCTGTTTTGTATTTTGACTGGGATGGACACGTTGGGTCCACGTTTGTGGACACAAATCACTTGTATGACACGTACACATTGTGTATTGTTATTACCAACCATTAAATTCTCATTTTAAATTAATTTTCTAGATTCAATCTCTCATTTCCCATTTTTCTGAAACCATGGTATCAGTCATTTTCCCGATTTTCCAGTTTTGCAAAAAAATGAGTTTTAGCAATCAATTGAACCTATTTAACTCAGTTTATTACTTGTGATTAAGGCTCATATAGGTGCACCTATGTATTATCTAGTAATGTGTTGATTTTGGACTGATTTGGTAATGTTTTGATACATAAATCTGAGATTGGTAAACCTGTGAATTAATAGAGATCAAGTTTGATTTCTGAGTTTGGTAAACATGAATTGATTCTGAGTTTGATTTCTTTTACAATATAGGAACTGAGATCAAGTTGTATTGTAAAACTAAAATTGGTTTGTAAACCTGTTAAGTGATTTTTGCCTAAAACTGAGATGTGTTGAACTAAATTATTGTAATTCCAGTTTTCTAGTTAGTTGAATCGATTTCCTTTCTTCTTTTATATCAACTGTAAACTGATTACCCTTCCTTCCTTCTTCCTGTCACAATGCACATTCACATGTATACACTAATTGCCTAATTTCCATCACTGTTTCTCACATTACTTTGCATTGTTCTCACTGAATTTAACTGAGCTTTAGGTTACATTATAACTGATATTTGAGTATGCCTTTTCTCAACTTTGAAATCTGAGAATAGGTTTTAAAATCTGAGAATGAATTTGGGTTGTTGGTGATTAATTGATTAAGTAATGTGGTTTAGGGGAGGGACTGAAAACTGCATTGTTGATACATGTAAACTGATATGGGTAGGAACTGTTGAGTATTCAAATGAACCTGAGTTTGTTCCAACTTGCAAATGAGACTCTAATTCCCTGAAAACCTGAACACTGGGATTTGTATTGAACCTGAGAACTACTAGGTATCACTGTTATCACACATTGCATTGTTTTTCTCCTTATGTTCACACACACCACCTTCTTTAAAACCCCAGTCACATGTGACTAATTGACACACACACACACAATCCTATTTCCTGTCATACTACACAAGCCTAAACACAATCAACACCCTCACAACACTACACATATACACACACTCTTATATATGCACCCACATTGCCATGTTATGTCACCCCCCCCCCCCCCCCCCCCTCTCTATGTATATATAGTATATATATAGCTATATGTATATGTATATAGATAGATATTTTCTAATCTATTTTACATGTGTATTTACATGTATATACATGTATGAGTATTTATATATATATATATATTATGTGAGTGATAGTTATACTAGCCCATGTGTAATGTGTAGTAATTTATGAGGCAGGGATCTCATGAGCCATGTGTATATGGCCCATGGTCCTTGTGCACTAGCTAACTAAACTGTTTTTGACTTGTTGTTCTTGAAATGTGAGTGCTAGCAAGGCTAGACTTGGTTGAGTCTAGATTGGACTAGATAGACTAGTTTAGACTTGATGAGCCTAGATTAACTTGTTTTGACCTAGTGTGGACTTGTTTGACCTAATTTGACTTCTAGGGTTGACCAGAGTTGACCAAGAGTTGACTTTGGCCTAGATTGACCTAGATTCATGTAGAATGCATACTAGTGCTTCATTTTACCATTCTGGACTTGTTGTGACTTGTGCTGTTCTGAATAGGAGCCAGACACCACTCCTTGGACAGTACTTTTCAGTTGGACACTCAGATACCAGGCGAGTACATTCTCTGATCATTTCATATCCTGCTTAGAATTATTTTCCTGCTTTAAATTACTTTACTTGATACTGTCACGTTGGTCACACGGATTGGTACTATATGAATCTTTTCATGAGATGTTATCCCCCTCGGGAGCATCGGATACTGCATATTTTGTGCGTTTCACGAATCATCACGTATCTCTATGCTTTCTCTGATTCACGAATCGCTTGTGACACATGTACTCTCATGTTCACAGAGCCAGCATGAATCACCTTCACGTATCACTCATTTTATGAGCCATGTGAAGTTTCACGAATCTTAACATAACTTGAACAGATCTTTGTATATCGATTGGGGATGGAAGAGTAGAAATAAACATGTGAATATTATCCCAGTAGCTGTAGTCATGAATCACTCTCTTAGCTGTAGTCATGAATCTCCTATGCCATTCACATGTTTATATTTTACTCTGACTCACTAGTCACTATTAGCTCTCTATGTATAGTAGATATTTCTGTTACAGTTTCTCTTTCTGTTTACATAACTGTATTTCTTCAGTTCATGTATCTTACTTTACTGCATGATCATATTTTCTAACCTGCTATGATATGTTGAGATGTACTGTACTCGCTCCTGTCCTGACTGGACCTGTTGAAAATATTACAGAGGATGAGGAGGAGGCCCTATGTACCACCTATTACGGAGCAGGATTAGACGACACCTGCGACCTGGTTCCTCTGGAGGACCCAGCTGCAGCACAGGATGCTACTCCCAGAGTCTAGGCTAGATAGCTAGGCTTTAGCTTTTCTTTCAGCATTGTTATTTGAATTTCAGTTGTTGTTCTGAGATGTAGTTTATATTTAGAGATATGTTTTGAGCTGGATGTTCTTGAGTTGTTATCTTAGACACTTAGACTTTCTCCCTCTTATTTGTATTACATTGTGCTTTTGATCTCTTTATCTACCTTTACTATTCTGTATCTGCCTTAGATGTGATTGAGACTGTTCTGTTATGTCACCTCCATTCGGAGTGTATATAGGTACCTTTTTATTGTTAGATGATTGACCTAGGACAGCGTTCTACCGCCGACACTGCGGCGTAGACTGGGCGTTGTTACGTTCTCGTACCCTCACAGTGGGTGCGGGTCGTGACACTCCTCTATTATTTTTTCTCTCCACAAATTCCTCCACAAAATTTCCACAAAGTGTACGTGCCTCGTGTCGGTGTTCCAACCATCCTCGTGTCAGCCGTGACGGCCTCGGGTCCGACCCCGGTGTCTATCCAATAGGTTATTCTTTTACATATACAAATATCAATTCTCGTCCAACCACTCTGGACACAAATCCAGTATTCCTCCGCAGTGTCCGACACCCCGGACACGACAGCCACCTAAACCCTAATCCTATTCTAATGGCCATACACCGCTCCACCACCACTGTTTTCCTCTCCGGCCAGCGGAGTACAGCCACCAGCCCGACATAACCCACGCAACCGTCACCGACTTCCCTTCCGGCCAAACCTGCCTAACTCCGTACTGCCACCATCACCGGCGTTCGACGCCGGCGACCCCGAAACCCTCCGACCCGAACACCTCTCCCCGACACCACTCCTCGACCATCACCAAACAACAAAACCATCGCCGTAAAATTTAGACACCATAACCATCGTACCCGTCTACAGCACCCAACACCATCTGCCACGGTCGATCATCACCAGATTCGACCGCAAGACTCCAACCACCAGCCACAAAAATCAAAACGAAAACCAAACCTGACCAATCGGTTCACCGCTCTGCCGCGCCGGTTCGCAGCACCGCTGGCGCCGATCCAACACCGCCGAACCCAACCGCTGCCCTCGATCCGCCGGACCACCGTGCGTGCTCGAGCCTCCGTCCAGAAACCCACGGGCGCATCGCACCCCGCCGCCGCGGGCTCGTGTGACCACCGACCGCCCTTGCCGGCCGAACCCCGAACTCCGCTCGCTGAGCCGACCCCTCCACCGACCGCATCTCCCCAGTCCTCCTCCGCCTCGCGTGCCCCGCGCTCACCGCCCGCCGGAAAACCCCCCTCCGACTCCCGACCACGCAGCTCCGCCTTTCCCCTTCATCGAAACCCCTGTCCTCCGCCGCGCCTAACACGCCGCCACCGCGCGCCGAGCCGCCCCGCCGCCCTCTCCGCTCCGAGTAACCCTGTTCTCCGCCGCTCACTCTCCTCCGCCGGCGACCAAACTCCGCGCGCCGAGACCAGCCCCCGAAACCCCGCGCCCCGGTCCGCCGCCGTCACCGCCTAACGCCCGCCGACGAGCCGGTCTCACTCTCTCCCGACCCCTTTACCAAAGTCTGAAGTGGTTGTTTTATTTTTATTTCTTTATTTATATTTTGTGAGGAGTTCTGTGAACAAGTTTTTATTATTATTATTATTATTATTATTGTTATTATTATTATTATTATTATTATTATTATTATTATTAGGTTAATTTGATTCCACAGTACAAGTTCTGTTGTTTCTTTTTATTTTATTATTATTATTATTATTATTATTATTATTATTATTATTATTAGGTTAATTTGATTCCACAGTACAAGTTCTGTTGTGTTCCTTTTATTTTATTATTATTATTATTATTATTATTATTATTATTATTATTATTATTATTATTATTATTATTATTATTATTATTACAACTACTACAATAGATTTCCTACATGCAATATACATACCATTAATTAGTATGGCATTAAATAGCAAATAGTATTAAGATTTTTATTGTTACAAATTTTTCTAGTATAGTTATTTTAGAATAAACATATATTCTCCTAAAATTTTATTTTATGTAGTACTAGGCTTGGCCTATATTTATTTACAAAACTGGATTTCGAAGCGCAGATATATTATTATTTTTTTTACAAAATTAGTTTTAGTCTAAAAATATTTCTAGATTTTTCAAGTATTTCTTTATAGTATTTGGAGTATTAAAAACTTAGTTTAAATATATAATTATTTTTCTAAAATAGTTTATTTATTTCTTTCTACCAATTCTCTCGAATATCCAACCTTGCCCCTTGCTAGCCATATACCTATCTTCTTCCAAATCTTGAACTTATTTATATCATCCCTAACTAATTTGACCGTCCTGGACCCGATGGAACCGTCCGTACCGACATCCGAGGTCCCCTTGTGTAGTTGTTGTACCGAAGTCGCAGTTCGTGCCACCTTGATCATTGTAGTACACCAGGCATCCTACCAGGCAAGACACCTTGACATTTGCTGTTTATTTATTCTAGCTCATATTTCATGCATTATTTATTTTCTTTATGCAAAATAAACTGTGATACATGGCATAACTGTTAGAACTTACTGTTCATTATTATTCCTGCTATGTATTATTTTTTTTACACATTAAACCTAGATTTAAGGGACCACCTTGTGTGTTGCATTCATTGGCCTTGACACGTGGTAACATGAAGTTGTGTGTCGCATGTAGAACACGAAAGTACGTGATTGGCTGGCCACCAGTATGTACAAGCCGTGCGATAGAAATAACCGCTAATAGAGGTTGCATGCTAGTTCGACTTAGCGGTCATAGTGGTTAATGTTGTGGAGACAACATAATAGGCATTGGACGGGGAGGACAATTCCTTAGCGTATGGGCTTCGATGCGCTTTCCCTTGTGACCCGGACTCTCCGCTGGAGATACGGGGTTGATGACCCATGATTACTGACGGCCACTGACGATTCTGCGGAACGTCATGCTCTTACTGATGGGGCCTCTGGTGCCCAATGGGGACTACGCCGATCCTATTTAGCCAGGGCCCATGCGTAGGAAGGATTGTTCTTAACTACATTTCACTTAGAACGGTTAGGTACCTTTATCCGTTAGGTACGAGTACTTTTGGTTTGGGTACTTGTATTTGACCGTGGCTTGGAACAATAACTTGTCGCGGATTAGTTCGTCACATCTTGTCCTTGTTTGGTTGTAGGTGTGACTTACTACTCCGATGAGAAGGTATTGAACCTTGTTGGGGTCCGGATACCATATTGGATTCATAACATGAAAAGATATGTCGCCGTGAATTAGTTTACCATCTTCTGTCCTTGTTTGGTCGGGGGGATGGTACGCTCGTTCAGTAGGTGCGTATTGGACCATGTTATAATTCGATTTACTTATTTATTTGAGCAATATTTATTCAGTTTATATGGCATGATATTATGTGTCTTGTTACGTCCCTTTGAGGACCTGGTTATCTCTTCAGGTGTGTGCTATTGTCTTTCGCAGTTGCTTTAGCTCTAGCCGTGTTCATTGCTATTTTTCGAGGATGATTGCACTTGGATTGTCTTCGCTTTGCTCGCCAAATTCATATATTTTCTTATGTATTTTTCCTTTACTTGTTGGTAGTGGATTTGTCTCCGCCCAACATATTGTATCAAGATAATTCATTATCTTTATATGATGTCTTTTATTTATTTATTTTACGTGGATGAGATTAGTTGTGGTTCTACTGCATTTTACAGCTTATGTATTTATACGAGGCTTCCATATATTGGAGTATACTTCGTATGAATACAGCTGGCATGTCTACGTTCCTAGTCCTACGTATTTTGGGACTGGGGCGTTATATGTTTTTGTGGTGGCCCATGCAGGTCAAGATAAATTGTTTGGTTACTTTACCGTACCAAACAAGCCTGCAAATAGGATTAGAAGTCTAGGATCTCATCCACATACTTGACCTCTTTCCTCGATTCCATATTCGACCGACTCATCGACTGCATCTTGCTTGATTTCTTCTATCGTTATTCTTATCTTCCCTTCGTGCTTGCTAGAGATTGACCCTACTAGTTAGATGTCCCAAACACCCTTAGCTTAATTTTTTAAGTTGGATAGAATACCCCACGACCTGACACACCATGGACCATTAAGGGAATACAAATAGTATTATCTAGACCATAGAGACTAGAGGAATCTAGCCCATTTGGTCAACCAAGCCTTGGTCAATAAAACCGTAGAATGATGGTATAGGAATAAACAAGACTTAGATCCTTATGACCCTTAGACTATTCATATTTGTTCCTTATTTTAATCTCGTGCCTATATTTTTACCACCTTGACTAATGTTGCTACTATAATCTAGTTTTGCAAACTCTTCCATTTATCGAGTTTGTTCATGACTTATGCTATTGAGCGGCCGCTCACTAACGTATTGTCTACTCAGAACCAGTACATGATGGTCTGATCAACCAAGTGCACTTTGGTTCGCTTTTGTCTATTATTCTACGTAGATGGGGACATAGCTAAACTTGTCCTCTAGAATCCCATCCACGACTGCCTTAACAATTCCTTTGAAATTTTTATCGTCTTTGAATCACGTATTCGTACTCGATAATATCATCTTTAAACCCCTTATTGCTTTCGCATTCACCTATTTTAGGAGGACGAAGGCGTTATACTAGAACTTCCTCTAGCCTTCCTATCAGCTATGACCATTCTCACTCGATGTTGCTATATCTTCATCCTAAACTACTCGGCCCTATCAAGACCCTCTAATCGCTTAATTAAAGCGAATCTATTTCGTTCTCTTAATCGTGACCCTCATTCATTACCCGTGACCATACCGTATTATTTTTCTACGATCTAGATTGCGATTTCTTACGACATGATTTTGTGAAAACATTGTCATCGTTGGATCCCCATTGATACCCCCTTGTGTCCTCTCACCCCCTACTAATTCTTAATTTCGAGGACAAAATAATTTTAAGTTGGGTAGGATGTAAAACCCCTAAATTTCTACTATATTTTTTTTTAAATTTGTACTGATTTAAAATTTTGTATTGTACGTCACGTAGTCGTATTGTACGTCGTGTGCGAAGGTTCGTCTTTCGTAATTGCTCGACGAATGCGAATATGTGCGAGCATACATATTTTTGAAAAATATTATTTTTATTATTTTATAGTTTCAAAGAAATATAAACAATAATTATTTTTAGCTATTAATTTCAAGTTTACGATTTTATTTATGAAAGCCTTTTCGTTTATAGCAGTTACTAATAATAAATAATATTCTTCATAGATATTATTTTAATTATTTATTAGTGCATTTAAATAATAATATTATTTTCGAAATTATTATTATATTGTATTTTTGGAAAAGATATTTTGAAATTATTGTGACGATTTAAATCTTGATTTGAATTTATGGATTTATTTAAATAGTGAAACATTTGGAATTTGATTTATCCCATTGCTTTTAAACCAAGAATTTAATTAAATTTAAATTTGATTTGTATTTGGAATTGGATTTTGATTTGGGTTTGGATTTATTGAATTAATTTAAATAAATAGATGAATTATCCAAATTTAGGTTTTAAATATTCCTAATATTATCCAAATGGGAATTCCCACATCCTATAAATAGGCAGGTACTCCTCCCTTATTTTTTCTCTCCATAAATTCCTCCACAAAATTTCCACAAAGTGTACGTGCCTCGTGTCGGTGTTCCAACCATCCTCGTGTCAGCAGTGACGGCCTCGGGTCCGACCCCGGTGTCTATCCAATAGGTTATTCTTTTACATATACAAATATCAATTCTCGTCCAACCACCCTGGACACAAATCCAGTATTCCCCTGCAGTGTCCGACACCCCGGACACGACAGCCGCCTAAACCCTAATCCTATTCTAATGGCCATACACCGCTCCACCACCACCGTTTTCCTCTCCGGCCAGCGGAGTACAGCCACCAGCCCGACATAACCCACGCAACCGTCACCGACTTTCCTCCCGGCCAAACCTCCCTAACTCCGTACTGCCACCATCACCGGCGTTCGACGCCGGCGACCCCGAAACCCTCCGACCCGAACACCTCTCCCCGACACCACTCCTCGACCATCACCAAACAACAAAACCATCACCGCAAAATTTAGACACCATAACCATCGTACCCGTCTACAGCACCCAACACCATCTGCCACGGTCGATCATCACCAGATTCGACTGCAAGACTCCAACCACCAGCCACAAAAATCAAAACGAAAACAAAAACCAAACCTGACCAATCGGTTCACCGCTCCGTCGCGCCAGTTCGCAGCACCGCCGGCGCCGATCCAACACCGCCGAACCCAACCGCTGCCCTCGATCCGTCGGACCACCGTGCGTGCTCGAGCCTCCGTCCAGAAACCCACGGGCACGTCGCACCCCGCCGCCGCAGGCTCGTGTGACCACCGACCGCCCTTGCCGGCGAAACCCCAAACTCCGCTCGCTGAGCCGACCCCTCCACCGACCGCATCACCCCAGTCCTCCTCCGCCTCGCGTGTCCCGCGCTCACCGCCTGCCGGAAAACCCCCCTCCGACTCCCGACCACGCAGCTCCACCTTTCCCCTCCGTCAAAACCCCTGTCCTCCGCCACGCCTAACACGCCGCCATCGCGCGCCGAGCCGTCCCGCCGCCCTCTCCGCTCTGAGTAACCCTGTTCTCCGCCTCTCACTCTCCTCCGCCCGCGACCAAACTCCGCGCGTCGAGCCCAGCCTCCGAAACCCCGCGCCCCGATCCGCCGCCGTCACCGCCTAACGCCCGCCGACGAGCCGGTCTCACTCTCTCCCGACCCCTTTACCAAAGTCTGAAGTGGTTGTTTTATTTTTATTTTCTTTATTTTATATTTTGTGAGGAGTTCTGTGAACAAGTTATTATTATTATTATTAGGTTAATTTGATTCCACAGTACAAGTTCTGTTGTTTCCTTTTATTTTATTATTATTATTATTATTATTATTATTATTATTATTATTATTAGGTTAATTTGATTCCACAGTACAAGTTCTGTTGTGTTCCTTTTATTTTATTATTATTATTATTATTATTATTATTATTACTACTACTACAATAGATTTCCTACATACAATATACATACCATTAATTAGTATGGCATTAAATAGCAAATAGTATTAAGATTTTTATTGTTGCAAATTTTTCTAGTATAGTTATTTTAGAATAAACATATATTCTCCTAAAATTTTATTTTATGTAGTACTAGGCTTGGCCTATATTTATTTATAAAACTGGATTTCGAAGCGCAGATATATTATTATTTTTTTTACAAAATTAGTTTTAGTCTAAAAATATTTCTAGATTTTTCAAGTATTTCTTTATAGTATTTGGAGTATTAAAAACTTAGTTTAAATATATAATTATTTTTCTAAAATAGTTTATTTATTTCTTTCTACCAATTCTCTCGAATATCCAACCTTGCCCCTTGCTAGCCATATACCTATCTTCTTCCAAATCTTGAACTTATTTATATCGTCTTAACTAATTTGACCGTCCTGGACCCGATGGAACCGTCCGTACCGACATCCGAGGTCCCCTTGTGTAGTTGTTGTACCGAAGTCACAGTTCGTGCCACCTTGATCATTGCAGTACACCAGGCGTCCTACCAGGCAAGACACCTTGCCATTTGCTGTTTATTTATTCTAGCTCATATTTCATGCATTATTTATTTTTTTTATGCAAAATAAACTGTGATACATGGCATAACTGTTAGAACTTGCTGTTCATTATTATTCCTGCTATGTATTATTTTTCTTACACATTAAACCTAGATTTAAGGGACCACATTGTGTGTTGCATTCATTGGCCTTGACACGTGGTAACATGAAGTTGTGTGTCGCATGTAGAACACGGAAGTACGTGATTGACTGGCCACCAGTACATACAAGTCGTACGATAGGAATAACCGCTAATAGAGGTTGCATGCTAGTTCGACTTAGCGGTTATAGTGGTTAATGTTGTGGAGACAACATAATAGGCATTGGGCGGGGAGGACAATTCCTTAGCGTATGGGCTTCGATGCACTTTTCCTTGTGACCCGGACTCTCCGCTGGAGATACGGGGTTGATGACCCATGATTACTGACGGCCACTGATGATTCTGCGGAACGTCATGCTCTTACTGATGGGGCCTCTGGTGCCCAAGGGGGACTACGCCGATCCTATTTAGCCAGGGCCCATACGTAGGAAGGATTGTTCTTAACTGCATTTCACTTAGAACGGTTAGGTACCTTTATCCGTTAGGTACGAGTACTTTTGGTTTGGGTACTTGTATTTGACCGTGGCTTGGAACAATAATTTGTCGCGGATTAGTTCGTCACATCTTGTCCTTGTTTGGTTGTTGGTGTGACTTACTACTCCGATGAGAAGGCATTGAACCTTGTTGGGGTCCGGATACCATATTGGATTCATAGCATGGAAAGATACGTCTTCGTGAATTAGTTTACCATCTCCTGTCCTTGTTTGGTTGGGGGGATGGTACGTTCGTTCAGTAGGTGCGTATTGGACCATGTTATAATTCGATTTACTTATTTACTTGAGCAATATTTATTCAGTTTATATGGCATGATATTATGTGTCTTGTTACGTCCCTCTGAGGACCTGGTTATCTCTCCAGGTGTGTGCTATTGTCTTTCGCAGGTGCTTTAGCTCTAGCCGTGTTTATTGCTATTTTTCGAAGATGATTGCACTTGGATCGTCTTCGCTTCGCTCGCCAAATTCATATCTTTTCTTATGTATTTGCAGGGTTGATTCTGTAAGATAGCATCCTTTGCAGGGTTGATCACCGCCTCATCAAAATCAACTCTCATTTGGCAAAGAGAAGCGTCCAAGAGGACCTCATTCAACAAAGGGATCGTCATCGACACTGGCACAACAAAAGTGGAAGTCAGGCAAAAAGACAAAAGGTGTCAAATAGATTGACGTATCGTCAGGGTATAAACCCATGCGCGTCAGCTTCAGCACATCATCAGGGCGTAAACCCATACGCGTCAGCATTGGAGCTTCGGCGCATCAGTCCATGCGTGTCAGCGAAGGCTTCGGCGCATCATCAGGGGATAAAACCCATGCGCGTCAGCAATTAAACCTCGATGCATAATAAAGGCCTAAACCTATGCACGCCGGCGGGATAAAACCTCGGCGTTTCATCAAGACAGAAGTCCATACGCGTTGGCAGTTTTGAGTTAGGGCACAGTATGGCCCAAAACTTGTGTGAAAGAGACGATACCCACCCGACACCTCGGGACGAACGTCGGCTGGAGTCGCAAGGGTGATAGGTGCATCCTCGTCGACGAACTCCTTTGCTTTCTCCTTCCCCTTGCCAGCACCGCCGCGATGAGTCTTGGGAGCCATGTTCTCAAAGAGAAAAAAGTTAGGGTTTTTGAAGAAAGACTCTAAATAAAGCAAGGGCACAGAGAAGAAGAACTCTCTCTCTCTCTCTCCATCTCTCACCTATTTATAGGCCGTGGTCGCACGCGTGAACCGATGACGAGTGATCTCAGCCGTCGCCTCGGGTCCTGTGAAGATAACAGCAGATAAAACCAAAAGATCATCGTTAATCTTTTCGGTTACCAAGGCATCATTATATGCATTAAATTGAGAGGAGCATGCGCCCGAACATGCATGCGCCCAACCATCATGCGCCCTGACCTCCATGCTTCTTGTTCAAAGTATTCCAAAACTTATTCAAAAGTTTTGAAAACTTTGAAGGGGGTCTTGTAGAAGTATGGAATTTCACAACCAAGAAATCCCATGCGCCAGACACTACATGCGCCAGAACTCGGACAGAACACTTCACAGCAAAGTCAATAAGTATAGACATTTGAAGAAGGACTTTTTATTTATATACAAAAGTCTATTACATGTCTAGAAAAGGTTGTACAAAGGAGTATTTCTACAAATGAAAGATCCTAAGTCTACAGCCAGCGGCCACCATGTGCCTCCAGATAGGCGCAGCAGTCACCATGCGCCGCCAGTTAGGCACAGCAGATACCATGCGCCTCCAACCAGGCGCATTCCACCATCTCCTCAGCAGCTCAGTTATGTGCATCCAGCTCAGTTATGTGCATCCCTTCAGCAGCCCAGTTATGTGCCGCTCTTCCAGCCAGGCTCACCTGATAAGTGCTTCGACTAAACAAAGCATTTAACCCTCTGGCTGGAACCAAGGAAGAGAAGAGCACCGCAAATCTGTGGCCAGGGGAGGCTTCGAAAGAGCCTCCAAAGACCAAGGAAGACCGTAATCGAAATACGGCTAAAGGAGCAGCTTTCAACACAACCAGAGTGGGCGACACCCACTTTGAAGGAAGAAAGAGCCTAGCACCGCCATTCCGATCTACGGCTCTTCCGGAACAACGGAGACGAGGCCCGAACATCCCTATCTTTGGATACAACAGGCACCTTCCGCCTGCCTCAGAAGCCCTCGACTTCGTCTTTTGGATGTAACAGTCACCTTCAAGTGCATCAACGACGACATGGCGTCTCATCTTCACCCTCGGGAACACTTCGTCAACAGAATGCACCCGAATACCCAAGTTCATGTTGGAGGTACGTGAGAGAGCGAGAAGCAAACCTTCTCTCCATGCCACTATTTATAGGCCGGGCAGATCAAACCCACGTGCCAAGTGGATGGCTCTCCGAATTTCGTGCAATGAACTCACATTAAATGGATGAACCAGACGCCTCGACTTCAGCCAAACGGCTATTTAAAAGCACTCGAGAAGCGAAACAGCCGCATCATTAAAGACGTGTCGGATGCGCCGGCTGGACAGCGCATCACACCCCTTCAAACACCAAGCGCCTTCCATAGATGCGCCCTGTACCGAGCGCATCACAGAGGATGCGCCCCCATACGTCCCCATACGCCTAGTAGAATGTCAACCAACGCGCCCACTCAGCTGTCCATCGAATGTCACCAATATTAAATGCTGAACTGACAGAGTTGGCAGCACGCCTCCCTAAGTCTGAACGGTTGACAGCTTTTGCAGAAAACAAAGCGTCCACAACGTCAGCATCATCATGACTTTACCCCGACGGCTACTGCCACGTGGCCACCCAACCATCTGCATGCGCTTCAAAAGCCATGCGCCTCAGACCCTTCACTGATCCCTAAAGACAGAAGAAGAGTCTCCAGTTGAAGCTTTGCATGCGCCTCAAAAGCCATGCACCCCAGGCTGATCTTTGATCCCAAAAGACAGAAGAAAAGTCGCTCGTATGCGCCTCAAAAGCCATGCGCCCAGAACGGTTCGTGACTCCTAAAGGTCACAAGCCAAAATCTCATCATGCGCCCAATCCAAGGCGCATCCCACCAAATCATCCCCCCATCAGATCTGAGATCTCCGAGCCATGAGTCGACGACACGTGTCCTTTGACTCAACTCATCCAAGATTTCAGCAACAGAAAGATCTTCTCCTCTGCTACGTGCCGGCTCACAACAGCAGTATGAAGAATTCAACCCCTCGAGTAGGGCGCATCATCCATGTGCCTCCATCAGCAATCTCCACGTGGCGTCCCCACGTACCGGCGCATCCTACATATGCGCGCATGAGCAGCCAACCTGCCCAACTATAAATAGAGGGATCATTTCCTTCTTCCAGACACACATACGAACAACGTATAGAATCCACAGCGAACATACAGAGAATTACCAGAGAGGCAGAGACAGACACTCAACGTCTTCCTCCTCTCGGCAAGATCCAGCACCCAGAGCAATCTACACCTTCAGAGAACCGATAACCGTCGTCAGCCCGTCAACGGAGTCAACGCATTACCACTCGTTCCATTGGCACTAAGGACCCAGATTAAACAAAAGTGTACTCCTAGGACTACATCTAAGTCCTATATTGTAACACTGTTCTGTTTGTGTTAAAGTTTTCAATCAAACAATTTTAATGGCAAACAAGCTGGCGACTCTGCTGGGGACCTCTTTCTCCTCTTCCGAGAAAGTCGTGTCACAGGCCGACGACGTGAAGGTGGGCTCCTCCCACAAGATGCTGGTCGTGCGCCTCAATCAACAGGCGTACGAGGAGTTCATTTTTGAAGGAAGTGCGAGTCCTTCGAAGCGGCTGCCGAAGCCGAAGAAGACCCGCCGTGTCTGGGTGCGCAAGGTCGACGCCTCGGGCACCACCACTGAAGGGAATGCGCCAATCCAGCCCTCCCTTCCTGCTGACGTTCTCTGAAACCAAGGTGCGCCCGCTGATGCAGCACATCTCTCGGGGAAGCGTGCGGCTGACCACGTTCCCCAGCCATCTCCCTCTCAGACGAGAAAGATGCGTCGACGGAGCAGGGGCGCAGCCAATGCCCCGCGCATCACCTCTGATACGCCACAAAAAGTCTCTGTCTTTGACAGACTCACTCGCTATAATGGCGAGGAGAATTTAGATGCTGAGTACTATACGCCCCAGCGGGCTAGTACAAAGAAATCTATGGCGGCACGGGCCATGCGCCACAAACGTGCTATGCCAGCAGCAGGCCAAAGGCATGCACTCACAATCACGCGCGCTGCCGATGGCAAGCTGTACAAGGTTGAATCAAGTGCCTCTCCACCAAAAACGAGTCGACCTTCAAAGTCCTCATCTCACTTGGGCGCATCTACTGCGTGCACAACCAAGTCGAGTGAGGCAAATTCAGTGGTCTTGAACTCCCGCGCCTCCTCTGGTTGTGCGTTTGAGGTCCGTTCAAGTCACTTCAAATGTTGTGGTTTCTCCACTACTGATCGTGATGCCTGCTTGGTATTAGATCAGGGGGCGCAGCACTCACCTGACCACCCCGACGTTTGGCCTTGCCATGCGCCTGAAGGGGGTGTGAAGGAAGCACTCTCCTCCGACGACCTGCGTAACGTGATCACTCACAAGCGCCGGTCAAGAGAGTCGACCAACAGGCACGGCACCTCTCATGGGGCATACTTGTGTGGTGGTCACCATCAACTGCTGTTGTAAGGCAGCAGTACCACCAAGGCAGTCAGTCTTCCAGCGACTGCAATCATCGACACCCCTCCGACATTGCCTCGGGATGAAGGTGTCAACAGAAGAGGAGCCAAGGGTTGCTTCATGCAACGTGATCTCCAACTCCTCGTCAGTCCGGAAGACGACTGGCAATTCTTTGTCTTCATCCAAAAGCCAGTCGAGGAAAACCAAGGCAGCTATCTCGGCCTCTGGAGTGTTCGAAGGCACTCGGTCGAGGAAGAAGTTCTTGGAGGAAGCTGGGGATAGTCAGACCCTTGTTGAGCCTCCTTCCGAAGACGAAGATGTCTAAAGCACAGCTGCGGCGGATCTTCATCCTCGAGACGAAGTCAGCCTCCCAGAAGACCCTCAAAACGAGGATGTCCCCCAGGACACGGCTGGGGGTAGAGACGAAGAGGCCCTTCAAGACGGAGCTGAGGGCAATCAGGCCCTTGCAGATGCGCCCGTCGAGAATGACCTCCAGAATGTGGCTTGGGGTGGCCAAGGTGGAACACCAGGAGAGGTGACTCCCCCACATGAAAGTGAGGCCGAGAGCGAAGCCTCAACCAATCCATCCACTCCCGACCGTGTCATGACAGTATACATGACTGGGGGTGATTCCGAGTCTGATGCGCCGCCGCAGGACATTATCCAGCGCATAGACTCATTAGAGGGAGGACTCAAAACCCTCTCTGCCTCTATGCAAGCACTGACTCAAGCAGTGTTTGATATCCGGTCGGCCTTGACCAGAACACCTTCAACCGGTCCCGACCCAGGAGCCAATGGGGAGTCGAGTGTACCCCTTCAACGGGCACCCTCAGACACAGAAGCACCCCGGACGTCGGAGCCCTCAAACGCTCCACTCCAGAATGTACCACCTTTCCCGACTCCTAGCTCCATGGAGGATGTGGTCGAAATGATCAAGGACTTGCGGGAGCGCTTTGAGTCCAAGAACAGGCAAGAGGAGCGCCAGAAGATGGGTATTCCCCAGCCTTATCCCCTCGAGTGGAACAAGGTGGTTTATCCCCCAAAGTATAAACCATAAACACTCACGCCGTACGACGGGAAGGACTCTCCGCGTCGGTACCTGACATATTTCCAGTCACAGATGGGGCATCTTCCAAAGGAGGACGTGCTCCTCCCCAGCATCTTTGTTGGGGCCCTAAAAGGGGTGGCGTATGACTGGTACTGCAGCCTCCCCGACAATTCTATATCGTCCTTCGATGACTTGACGCGCCTCTTCCTCGATCGCTTCTACGACGGCGGGAAGGACATGACGATGGCATCTCTCATAGAGATACGCCAGAAGGAGAAAGAAACGGTTCGGGTGTTCATCGAACACTTCCGACAGGCCTGCTTCAGGCTACCTCCGGGCATGCCAGAACATGCGCTCCTCTCCTCTTGCAGCATGAACATGCTGCCTGCAGTGAAGCTCTGGCTCAACTCTACTCCCCCTCCCGACTGGAGCTTCCTGATCATCGAAGCTGAAGCCGCAGAAAAGAAGACGGCCAATGCACGTCTTCTGGGTGTCAGCTTCCCCGCCTTTGATGATAAGGGGAAAAGGTCTGCAGCCAACAACTCCGGACGAGAAGCAAAGGGAAAACAGGCATTGACTGTTAATGCCTCGAAAGGCGCATCTACGCCTACTCAGAAGCCTCCACTGGCACCGAGACCCAAGGAGGTGTATTCATTCAATGATGAAGACACCCTACAACTCTTTGAAATACTGAAGCAGGGTGACAAGATCAAGCTCCCGGACCCAAAGCGGCCCGATGAAGTCAGGAAAGTGGACAACCCGAGGTACTGTCACTACCATCGGTTTGTCGGACACCCGACCAAAGACTGCTACGTCCTCAAGAATTACATCCAGTGCATGATCAATGCCGATGTAATCTCCGTCGATTATGAAGAGAAGACAGTGTCAGCCAATGTGGTGTCACTTCAGTTCGGCACCTTGCCACCGACCACCACACAAGATGGCGTTGTCCCCATCCCTAAGGCGACAATGGAGGTGGTGAACTTGCCACCTACCCGTGACAATGCGAGTGGGCTCATCCCACTCACCACATCTCGAGGAGAGGTCCTCTGGGTTCACCCCGACCTCGTCTCCGAGGTGACTCAACCGGAGGTACGCTCTACCTCCAAATCAAAAGGCAGGAAGATCACGTCTTGCCGTACGGTCTCTTCCTCAACGGAAGAGGTACTTCCAGTGCAGATGCGTGCACAACAGAACGCCCAGCCCGACGAAGCTGCCGCCGAGGTGGTGCCTCCTGGCACCATCCCTGAGGAGGGCCCGTCTAAATCCTCAGCAGCCAATAAGCAGAAGCAGGTGGAGGCTCGTTTCGACAGACCTCTACGAAAGAAGAATGCTTCGGGGCTAGCCAAGCCCCACAACTTTGACATACTGGCACAACTGGCCAGTACTCCTGCACGCCTGTCTTTGTTTGAGCTCCTGCGTCTTTCCAAAGACTCCCGAGAAGCTCTCTGTGAAGCTCTGAAGGATGCTGAATCCTTTCTCAGTCAGGTCAAGCAGCCTGAAGACCTTCCAACTACTTGTGCGTACTGTCATTGTACGGATGAAGTTATCCTAAACATAACTTTCACCCAACAAGACATGCTGCTCAAGCACCACCGACATAACCGATCGCTGTATTACACAGGGTACATCGGTTCAGTCAAGGTGAGCCGGATTCAGATCGATCCGGGGTCTTCCCTTAGCATCATCCCGAAGGCACTGTTATCAAAACTGGGGATCCCAATGTACCGGCTGGCGCCCTCCAACACAACCATCAGTGGCTTCAATGCTAGCAAAAGCGAGCCACTGGGCAAGATCCGACTGAAGTGTCACATCGACAACCTCAAAACTGAGGTGACTTGTTATGTGGTGGATGCCGAGGTCAACTACAACATCCTGCTCGGCCGACCATGGCTACATGAGTACATGGTGGTGCCTTCCATGCTCCACCAATGCATGAAATATGTATCCACCAACGGCGTCATCCCGACGGAGTTCGCAGACATCGATCCTTTCAAAGGGATTGAAGCCTACTTCACCGATTCCGACTTGTACAAGCCACTTGACGAGGAAGAAGCCAACGATGCTGATGATGAGGCAGAGACGGCAACTGAGCCGGACACGGAGCCTAAGATGACTCCAGACGCCCCTTTGAAGATCCGACTGAAGGGCAAACCACCCCAAAAGGTGCCTCCAATGAGCATCAAACTATCAGGAAAGCACCGACTCCTGAGGCTCCCCTGAAGATACGCCTCAAGGGAAAGCCGCCTCAAACATCGGCTCCCCTGGTGGCAAAGAAGGCACCACTCACAGGAGGCGCAGTTGAGGCACCTCTGAAGGTGCGTCTTAAGGGCAAGCCCCCGCAGTCATCCAAGATGCCAGAGAGGGCTCACATAACCCTCTCAGACCCCAAAGACAAAGCTGTGGTAGATTCTCCTGATCCGACCCCAGTGATTACAGATGAGGAGCTTGGCGAATATATCTCTGCTGATATAGATGTACCCTCCTTAGACAATGTAATCCCACGGGATAAGATCTCGTATTTCATCAATAATAGAGTGTCTTTTAATTATTCTTGTCTTCCGCACTGGAATGCCATGTAAACATTAGATAACGCTCTACGGTCGTTGCAAACACAAATAACGACCGTCCATCATGTAAATCGAGTAGTCCCGTCTCAAGGAGTCTGTTTTATAGCCCCTCCACGAAGCCGAGACGAAGGATCCATCATTTTGGGCAAAGTCGAGCGTCATCAAGACCTCCCGCCACTCGAGCCAGAACCTGATACCGGCAGAGTACAAGTCTATCGGTACACGGATACGGCAAAGCACATCATCCAAAAGATGGGCTACGACCTAAGAAGCAACAAAGGCCTAAACTACGGCAAGGGTCGACGTCTCCCTCTCCGGCTTCTGACACCTAAGGGAAAGCTGCAGGACTACTACAATCGGACTCGGCGGGGGGTAGGCTATGTCACGCCGCCAGCAACTCCAGAGAGTTCAGACGCAGAAGACGTAGAACATTCCCACTCGTCCGAAGCATCGACTTGGGATTCCGATACCAGTATCAGATCAGTCTTCAGGAAAGTGCTGTCAGCTAACATGACGTCAGCACAACCTCAAAAAGGTGAAGGCGAAGATCAAGCGCCGGAACCCTTCGAAGAAGAACCCTGGGCTCAACGCCTAGGAGAACAATGGGAGTCTCGTTTTGAGTTACATGAACCTCCCACCGAAGACGAAGTCGAGCAGATCGACCTTGGGGACGGATCTTCTTCCAAACCCATCTTCATCAGCAAAAGCCTAGAAGGAGAAGACCGAGAGTCTCTAATTCAGCTGGCTAAAGAGTATATCGACATCTTTGCTTGGAGCTACGAAGACATGCCGGGACTCGATCCACAGATCGCAATGCATAGGTTGAACATCTTACCTGATGCCAAACCTATCAAACAACAACAACGACGTTTCGGTCCGGACATTATGAATGCCATCGATCAGGAGGTGGACAAACTCTTGACCAGCGGCTTCATCCGTGAGGAACAGCACCCAGATTGGGTAGCCAACGTCGTACCTGTCACCAAGAAGAATGGGAAGATACGAGTCTGTATCGACTTTAGGGACCTCAACTCTGCTTGCCCGAAGGACGAATTCCCGCTTCCAATTACCGATGTGATGATCGACAACACATGTGGCTTTGAACGCATGTCCTTCATGGACGGGTATTCAGGCTACAATCAAATCAAGATGTTCCCCGATGACGCAAAACACACGTCATTCAGGACTCCGAAGGGTGTTTTCTGCTACACAGTAATGCCTTTCGGCTTAAAGAACGCCGGTGCAACATACCAACGAGCTATGAGCACCATATTCCGTCAACATCTTCGTAAGACAGTCGAATGCTATGTTGACGACATCGCAGTCAAGAGCCGCCTCAAAGGAGATCACCTACAGGATCTAAAGACAGTCTTCGATCTCATGTGGGTACATCAACTCAAAATGAACCCCGCTAAATCCTTCCTGGGGGTTTCTAGCGGCAAATTCTTGGGCTTTGTCATCAGGCGAAAGGCATTCATGTCGATCCCGAGAAGACCATAGCCATCCTTAACATGGACCCTCCGAAGAATCTTCGAGAACTTCGGGACTTACAGGGACGTCTAGCATACGTCCGGAGGTTCGTAGCAAACCTCTCCGGTAAATGTCAACCCTTTATTCAGCTCATGAAGAAGGGAGTCTCTTATGTCTGGACAGAGGAGTGCCAAAAGGCTTTCGACGACATCAAAGCCTACTTGACGAGCCCACCAGTCCTGGTGGCACCTGTCGTCGGCAAACCATTTCTTCTCTACATCCGTGCCATGGATCATTCCCTTGGCGCTCTGCTGGCTCAAAACAGCGATACAGGCTATGAGCAAGCAATCTACTACCTCAGTCGAACGCTCATCGGGGCCGAACACCGGTACAACCCCGTTGAAAAGGAGTGCTTAGCTTTGGTGTTTGCCATCCAGAAGACTCGTCATTATATCTCGGGCCAGACAATTCATGTCATTTCCCGAGTCAATCCGCTCAGAGTCCTCATGACGAAGCCAAGATCATTGAACTCCCGGCTAGCCACATGGGCGATCTTGCTAACACCGTATAATATGGTGTTTGTCCCGTAAAAAGCTGTTAAAGGTCAAGCTCTGGCTGACTTTTTAGCTGCACACCCCATCCCAGAATCCTTAAAACTTTATGAAGACATCCTGGATGAGGTCCAAGAATCCAACGTCACCGAAGGAAGCTCCGTTTGGCGAATGTTTTTCGATGGCGCTTCAAGAACAGGCCCCAAAGGCCAAATCATCGCAGGAGTGGGGGTAGTCTTAGTCTCCCCCGATCAGTTGGTCATCCAGCGTGCTTACTCTCTTTCGGAGCCGTGCTCCAACAATATTGCCGAGTACAACGCACTCATCATGGGACTCCAACTCGCACAACAGCTGGGGGTGGACCATCTGGAAGCCTACGGTGACTCAAAACTCGTCGTCAACCAGATTCGGGGGCAATACGAGGTTCGCCATGAAGATCTGATCCCTTACCACGAAGTTGCATTGAATATCATCTCAACCTTCACTGGGTTCTTCATCGAACATGTACCCCGTCTACAAAACTTGGAGGCCGACGCTCTGGCTGGCCTCGCGGCCTCATTGGCAGCACCCCTTGGGACTCAACACTATGTCACGGTAACTGGCCGAGACTTGGTTTGTCCTAAAAATAACCTATGCTTGCGAGTGGCTCACGCCATGCCGACGAACACTGGCGTTAATGTCCGAGACTGGAGGTTCCCGTTCATCGACTTCGATGTCTACGGAATCCTTCCAGAGGACCCGAAGGAAGCCGTCTCAGTCAGGAGACGCTCTCTTCGATTCTATTACGATACAGCTACCAAAACGCTGTACCGACGCTCCTTCGATGGGCTCCTCCTTCGATGCCTGTCCAACGAAGAAGCAGCCGAAGCTCTTCGAGAAGCTCATAACGGAACTTGCAGAGCTCATCAACCCGGTCCTAAGTTGCAGGATCGACTGCGACGTATGGGCTACTACTGGCCAACCATGGCCGTCGACGCTGTTGAATATGCTAAGAAGTGTCACGCATGCCAACTTCATGCAGACTTCATACATACACCGTCTGAACCACTACATCCTACAGTCGCCTCCTGGCCCTTTGAAGCCTGGGGTATGGACATTGTGGGACCAATCACCCCTCCTTCATCAAGAGGACACCGCTTCATCCTGATCATCACCGATTACTTCTCCAAATGGGCAGAGGCAGTCCCATTGGCGGAAGTAAAGAGCTCCAGGGTGGTCAGCTTTATCAAACACCACGTTATCTACCGCTTCGGAGTACCCCGGAGGATCATCCACGATAATGGTCCTCAGTTCATCAACCATGTTTTCAGCAGATTCTGTGACAAGAATCGCATTCAAAACGTGGCATCAACCGCCTACAATCCGGCAGCAAACGGATTGGCCGAGGCGTTCAACAAGACTATCGTTAGGCTGCTCAAAAAAGTCGTGTCATCCAACAAACGCAACTGGGACGAAAAGCTTGGCGAATGCCTTTGGGCCTACCGTACAATGGTACGGACCCCAACAGGCAACACACCATTCTCCCTGGTCTACGGGAGCGAAGCGGTACTGCCTCTCGAGATCCAGATACCCTCACTCTGCGTAGCAATAACAAACAAACTCACAGAAGAGGACAATCAACGTCGTCGTCTGCGGGAGCTGGAGGCACTCGATGAGAAGCGTCTCCTGGCTCAACAACGCATCAAATTCTACCAAGCCCGTATATCACAGGCTTTCAATAAGAAGGTCAAACAGAGGACTTTCCAAGTTGGCAACCTGGTTCTAGCAGTCAGAAGGCCAATGGTGTTAACTCACAAGACACCAGGAAAGTTCGAGCCCAAGTGGGAAGGACCTTTCATCATTGAGACGGTATACTCAAACGGTGCTTACCGCCTCGCCAAACCCAATGGGGACTTGTTCATGATGCCCATCAGCGGCAAGTTCCTGAAGAAGTACTGCTCTTGACATCTTTTAAATATGTGCTTCCACAAGGGGATCTATGGACCCAATCATCAGGATTCACAGACAATTCCCTTCCAACAAAACCATACGCTTCCGGAACCCAGCTATTCCGTGGCATCCTTCAGTAGAAAGACAACCACGTCCATATCACCTCTGAGTTGTTCCTCTATACCCTACAAAGCAGAATCTTACACTACGTAAGTCGACGCTACCCTTCATGTTTACCACGTCCACATTACCTCTGAGTAAACATCTCGTACAAACAACCCCTGCGTTGTCGTACATTTATCGCAGAACTTCCACGTCCACATCACCTCTGAGTTGTTCAGCGTATCCCCCCAGGATCATTCCTACCACGTCCATAATACCTCTGCGTAGAAAGATTCTATCATTTTGAACCCAATGATTGCCATGTCCATATCACCTCTGAGCAAACATGTTGGTTCCTTCAAACTTATTATCTGTACCTAAAAACCAAGGTACGCAAAAGATAATAGGTCCACACAAATCATCAAGTTTATAATAACAGAAATGAACACATCACAAAAAAGGTTGTGTGCTTCTTTATTTTCTAAAAAAAAAGAGTACAGAACTACACTATCCCCCAGCAAGGGTTACAAAAGAACATAAAAAGGGAGAAGCTACAGTCCCTGAACCTCTCCAGGGTGGGCTGAGAGCTCTCTGACTCGACGTCTTAAGTCGGCTGTACGGGTCTCCACAGTCGCCAGGACTCGACGCTCAGCTTCTTGACGCATCAATTCAACAGCCTCAGCGGAAGTTTCGCTCTCATGCTTCTCATCAAGCTGTTGTCGCTGCTGAGCCAAGCCAAGAGTCCGCTGAGTAAAAGTCGCTTCCTCCTGCTTGAATGCTACGTGTTCAGCCCGGACACGTTCGGCATCTAACTGGAGTCGGGCCCGTTGGTCCTCAAGGCGGCACATCTGGGTGTTGATCTCTGCGATGTTAGCATCCAACGCAGCTCGCGTTTCCATCGTCTTCTTCATGGACTGAGACAACTGCTCTACCGCATCCTCAGTCTCAGCCACCTCGCGCTCCCAAATGCCCATAGTGGCCTGGTAGGAAGACTCGATCTCGGTAATCAACTTCCCCTTCTCCGCATCTATCAGGACGGAGAGGTCATTTTGCTGGATGCGCTGAAGTTCCGCAAGCCGCTTGTCCAGCTCGATCACCGAAGCCTCCAGAATTTCGGCCATATGGTCGTGGCCTTGGTGAACGCGGATCAGCTCGATACAGGGCATTGCCAGAGTTCTTGCCGTCGTAAAGCTCCCGTTGGCATCCATCACCGCAGATACACCCCTCTGCAGCATTTTGTACACCCCCTCGACGAGGAATTTTACATATTCGTCTGTGTTCGCCAGTACCTACGACGTCATAGCAGGAGTTGGAGGAGCTACTACAGTTAGCGGACCGGAAGAAGATCCGCCAACCTCAACCTGCGAGGCTTGAACCTCGGCATCAATAGGCTCTTCATCAACAGGGGCTGGACTGCTAGCCCGAGGAGCCGAAGGAACAGACGAAGTCGGCATAAGCGTCGAGATAGTACCCCAAGTAGAAGGAGTAACAGAGGGTTCCACACCCTTGCCCTTCTCAAGCCCGGAGGAACCACCGACGTCAACGGCCACCTCTTCTACCCCCAACGTCCTATCAGCGACCGGTACCTCCCCCGGCAGAACGGGAAGATCAACACTTACCTCCTGGCCCGCTCCGAAAGACAGGACCGGCAGAAGGGTCTCATCCTTCTCAAGTCCCTCTACAGGGACAGAATCTGTCGCTACCTCCTGATCGGTAGCCACCTCAACTTCCACGGTTGAAGCTGGGGTAGGACTCGGCAATGATATAGCTGACCTCCCCTCATCATGACAAGGAGGGGAATCAACCCTCTCTTCTGTCCCAACCATATCTGTTGCCCCCGTAACAGACTCTTGCAGCTCTGGAGCAACGTCATCCGAAGGCGACGAACTCCAATCCACATCATCAACAGGATGCCTCGAGTCTGTAGGACCCTCAACGTCCAAGGCCTCCATGGCAGACTGTACCTTCCCAAAATTTGTTGCAACCTCAAAGACAGGAGATACTAAAACCTCCGCAGGAACGTCTTCGGGGCCCTCCTCCACGGGAGACATTATCATCGATGGAATGCGCTCATTAGAAGAGCCTGCCACCTCCTTCGGTTTACTAGCACCCGGTTTTGAAACACGGAACTTCTTCTTCGACGATCCCTGCAAGAAGAAAAGCATAAGTCACCACAATGATAAAATGAATTAGAATTACGGAGCACTCCTTACCTCAGCAGGAACTGATCCCGTTGGCGTTACGAGTGGCACTTCCGTAACCTTTGGAGTCAACGTCTTTCTCGACCTTTTCGGTACAGAAGAACCAGCTTCTGTGTCAGCCCGCCTCTTCCCAACAGACGGATCTCTCACTGGTGCTGTAGCAGCAGCCCGATATCCCGCCAATTCTGGTGGACGATATGATCGGGCTGCCATCAACATATTCGCCGTGGCCTCCAGCTGAGTTCCAATGATGAAACTAGTCTCCCTGTCATAACCAGGAGACGCAGCATTCATAATACAATACAGCTTGGCGGCCGGATATAGGATCTACGGCCGAGGGTTGCAGACTGGTGTAGTAAAATTAACGCTAGTGCATCCAGCGTTATAATACTGCCAGTCCCGGGCTCCATCCAGCAAACTCTCGATGAAGCCTAGACTGCTACTGGGATTCCGCAACATCAGCTGGGTATAGCCAAATTGATGAGCAAATCGGCTTGGCAGATATGGCTCCAGATAACATCTATTCTGGTTGCGGTAGACCAGGTGAGAAGGCCGGATACTTTACAACCAACGAAAACTCTATTTCGGCAAAGTGACCGCATCTTCGCCAGAGTCAACTAAATCTTGGTCGGCCTCAAAATCTTTGAAGATCGGGCCAACCTTGACAATCTCCCACCCCTGAAGGTAGGACAAGACTCTCCTGCAAACGGGGACGCCAGTGTATAACCACTTCCTCTTGTAGAAGCGACGGATGAAGGCATCCCCTTCAACATGATCCTCCTCCGGACCGGGACTCATCACGTTCGGATGATACAAAATCAGCCATCCCATAAGATAATGGAAAGGCAGCTCGGCCCAGGGAAAGTTGTCATTGTTACCTTTCTCGTGGATCACATTATCAGCAAAAGACCTCAAATCGCGCAACAGGTTGCACACCATCGCGGGGAGGAGAGCTAAGGGTCGTCCAAAAGCCAACTTCACGGCAGGCAAAATGAAATTCCGATGTACCCTCTCTACGGCACCGGATCCACCTGCAAACACGCAATCCCGGAGCCATATCATCAAGTAGGCTGTCAACACTGCCTTAGATGACATCCGGTGCCCACAGTGCCAGAAGCAGCTATATGTATCCTTGCCGCTCTCATCCGAACGTGGGGTCCTCTCGTCCAGCCGACTTATTTCAGAAGTCACTTCCGCGGGCTTCAGTCCCTGCGGAGTCGCAAACCGGATCCTCGAAGGATCCGCCAAATCCTGCTTAAAGACATAGTCCCTCCAAGCAGTCACATGAGGCTGGGTCTTACCCTTATCCCTCCGGTGTATCAGATAATGGTGGCTCGTCACCTCTTTGAATACAGCCATCATCTCCGGGTCCTTATCTTCCAGAACCTGGATCTCCTCATTTGACGGAAAACATTCCTCGTACGGCTCCGAGCACCAAGGAAGCTTAGACACTTCATACATCTCATGGAGAGCCAACCCCAACTCTCCCACCGGAGTGAAAAAGCTGCCAGTATGGGCATTGAATAATTCCAAGAGCGAAAGGAACATAGGCTTATTGAGATCTACGCCTGCCTGCGTAGCCCGAATGGCGGCTGTCAGCCCGATCTCCTTAAGCTCAACTTTGAACCTTGAAAGCACCCAAGTGGTCAACTCGTCCCACCTCGGAATGTAGTGACACCAACCTTCGACTCTAAAGCCACCTGTCGGATACATGACCTTCGCTGTCAGCATCCGATTTGCAAAGGTCGGGGCACTGAAGGGAAACATGTCGCTTGGGACTTCACTGTAGAGGCTCCCGGGACGCAAGGCTCGATAACTGAACGAGGAACCGGCTCGTGAAGCAGCCAAGGTATCTCGCTGGTTCGAGGTGGCGTCGATCAAAAGGGTACCTCCCAAGGCCCCTCCTTGAGAAGGAGTAAGTTCCCAACCCATCCTTCTCTTCGAAGCTAAACGATAAAAGGCCGTCAACGGCAACTGGCGGTCAACCTGCCGCATGTATAGAACCATGCCTTTGGCAGAAAAGAACTAGTCTTCTTTGATCTTCAGTATCTTCGCTTCAGAAGAGACTAGTCGGTCGCCAAACAGAAAGGCAGGTTTTAAGAAAGATACATCTTCAGATTCAGCAGACTTCAGTTTACCACTCTCCATCATACTCTGGAGGAAAAGCGGCAACTGGTTCTGGATTTGCAGCATTCTCTTCCGGGGTTGGTTCTGTAAGATAGCATCCTTTGCAGGGTTGATCACCACCTCATCAAAATCAACTCCCATTTGGCAAAAAGAAGCGTCCAAGAGGACCTCATTCAACAAAGGGATTGTCATCGACACTGGCACAACAAAAGTGGAAGTCAGGCAAAAAGACAAAAGGTGTCAAATAGATTGACGCATCGTCAGGGTATAAACCCATGTGCGTCAGCTTCAGCGCATCATCAGGGCGTAAACCCATGCGCGTCAGCATTGGAGCTTCGACACATCAGCCCATGCGCGTCAGCGAAGGCTTCGGCGCATCATCAGGGGATAAAACCCATGCGCGTCAGCAATTAAACCTCGATGCATAATAAAGGCCTAAACCTATGCATGTCGGCAGGATAAAACCTCGGCGTATCATCAAGACAGAAGTCCATACGCGTTGGCAGTTTTGAGTTAGGGCACAGTATGGCCCAAAACTTGTGTGAAAGAGACGATACCCATCCGACACCTCGGGACGAACGTCGGCTGGAGTCGCAAGGGTGATAGGTGCATCCTCGTCGACGAACTCCTTTGCTTTCTCCTTCCCCTTGCCAGCACCGTCGCGATGAGTCTTGGGAGCCATGTTCTCAAAGAGGAAAAAGTTAGGGTTTTTGAAGAAAGACTCTAAATAAAGCAAGGGCACAGAGAAGAAGAACTCTCTTTCTCTCCATCTCTCACCTATTTATAGGCCGTGGTCGCACGCGTGAACCGATGACGAGTGATCTCAGCCGTCGCCTCGGGTCCTGTGAAGATAACAGCAGATAAAACCAAAAGATCATCGTTAATCTTTTCGGTTACCAAGGCATCATCATATGCATTAAACTGAGAGGAGCATGCGCCCGAACAGGCATGCGCCCAACCATCATGCGTCCTGACCTCCATGCTTCTTGTTCAAAGTATTCCAAAACTTATTCAAAAGTTTTGAAAACTTTAAAGGGGGTCTTATAGAAGCATAAAATTTTATAACCAAGAAAGCCCATGCGCCAGACACTACATGCGCCAGAACTCGGACAGAACACTTCACAGCAAAGTCAATAAGTATAGACATTTGAAGAAGGACTTTTTATTTATATACAAAAGTCTATTAAATGTCTAGAAAAGATTGTACAAAGAAGAATTTCTACAAAGGAAAGATCCTAAGTCTACAGCCAGCGGCCACCATGCGCCTCCAGATAGGCGCAGCAGTCACCATGCGCTGCCAGTTAGGCGCAGCAGATACCATGCGCCTCCAACCAGGCACATCCCACCATCTCCTCAGCAGCTCAGTTATGTGCATCCAGCTCAGTTATGTGCATCCCTTCAGCAGTCCAGTTATGTGTCGCTCTTCCAGCCAGGCTCACCTGATAAGTGCTTCGACTAAACAAAGCATTTAACCCTCTGGCTGGAACCAAGAAAGAGAAGAGCACCACAAATCTGTGGCCAGGGGAGGCTTCGAAAGAGCCTCCAAAGACCAAGGAAGACCGTAATCGAAATACGGCTAAAGGAGCAGCTTTCAACACAACCAGAGTGGGCGACACCCACTTTGAAGGAAAAAAGAGCCTAGCACCGCCATTTCGATCTACGGCTCTTCCGAAACAACGGAGACGAGGCCCGAACATCCCTATCTTTGGATGCAACAGGCACCTTCCGCCTGCCTCAGAAGCCCTCGACTTCGTCTTTTGGATGTAACAGTCACCTTCAAGTGCATCAACGATGACATGGCATCTCATCTTTACCCTCGGGAACACTTCGTCAATAGAATGCACCCGAATACCCAAGTTCATGTTGGAGGTACGTGAGAGAGCGAGAAGCAAACCTTCTCTCCATGCCACTATTTATAGGCCGGGCAGATCAAACCCACGCGCCAAGTGGATGGCTCTTCGAATTCCGTACAATGAACTCACATTAAATGGATGAACCAGACGCCTCGACTTCAGCCAAACGGCTATTTAAAAGCACTCGAGAAGCGAAACAGTCGCATCATTAAAGACGTGTCGGATGCGTCGGCTGGACAGCGCATCACGGCCCTTCAAACACCAAGCGCCTCCCACAGATGCGCCCTGTACCGAGCGCATCACAGAGGATGTGCCCCCATACATCCCCATACGCCTAGTGGAACGTCAACCAACGCGCCCACTCAGCTGTCCATCGAATGTCACCAACATTAAATGCTGAACTGACAGAGTTGGCAGCATGCCTCCCCAAGTCTGAATAGTTGACAGCTTTTGCAGAAAACGAAGCGTCCACAACGTCAGCATCATCATGACTTTACCCCGACGGCTACTGCCACGTGGCCACCCAACCATCCGCATGCGCCTCAAAAGCCATGCGCCTCAGACCCTTCACTGATCCCTAAAGACAGAAGAAGAGTCTCCAGTTGAAGCTTTGCATGCGCCTCAAAAGCTATGCACCCCAGGCTGATCTCTGATCCCGAAAGACAGAAGAAAAGTCGCTCGCATGCGCCTCAAAAGCCATGCACCCAGAACGGTTCGTGACTCCTAAAGGTCACGAGCCAAAATCTTATCATGCGCCCAATCCAAGGCGCATCCCACCAAATCATCCCTCCATCAGATCCGAGATCTCCGAGCCATGAGTCGACGACACGTGTCCTTTGACTCAACTCATCCAAGATTTCAACAACAGAAAGATCTTCTCCTCTGCTACGTGCCGGCTCACAACAGCAGTATGAAGAATTCAACCCCTCGAGTAGGGCGCATCATCCATGCGCCTCCATCAGCAATCTCCATATGGCGTCCCTACGTACCGGCGCATCCTACATATACGCACATGAGCAGCCAACCTGCCCAGCTATAAATAGAGGGATCATTTCCTTCTTCCAGACACACATACGGACAACGTACAGAATCCACAGCGAACATACAGAGAATCACCAAAGAGACAGAGACAGACACTCAACGTCTTCCTCCTCTCGGCAAGCTCCAGCACCCAAAGCAATCTACACCTTCAGAGAACCGATAACCGTCGTCAGTCCGTCAACGGAGTCAACGTATTACCATTCGCTCCATTGGCACTAAGGACCCAGATTAAACAAAAGTGTACTCCTAGGACTACATCTAAGTCCTATATTGTAACACTGTTCTGTTTGTGTTAAAGTTTTCAATCAAACAATTTTAATGGCAAACAGGTGATAATGGACCGGCTTACAAAGGTAGCACATTTTCTTTCTTTCAGAGTAGGACAATCTACAAAAAAGTTGGCAGAGTTGTATATGCAACAGATAGTCAGACAACATAGAGTCCCTGGCAGTATTGTGTCAGATAGAGATACCCGTTTCATATCACATTTCTGGAAAAGCTTGCATCATAGTCTGGGCACCAAGTTAAGATTTAGCACGGCTTACCATCCACAGACGGACGGGCAATCAGAAAGGACAATTCAGACTTTGAAAGATATGTTGCAAGCTTGCACCCTAGATTTTGGAGGGTCTTGGGAGAGCCACTTACACTTAGTTGAGTTTTCATATAACAACACTTATCAAGCTAGTATCCAGATGGCGCCATTTGAGGCACTATATGATAAGAAGTGTAGGTCGCCACTAGCATAGGATGATATCGGGGAGAGGAAGATGTTAGGTCCATAGATGATTGTTCAAACAGTTGAATTGGTTAAAGGAATTAGAGAGCGACTCCGAGTTGCGCAAGATCGGCATCGTCATTGGGCGGACCAGCATCATAGGCCGCTAGAGTTTTCTGTTGGAGACCACTTATTCCTACGGATCTCACCTACCCGTGGGGTCATTAGATTTGGCATTCGCGGGAAGTTGAGTCCGCGATACGTAGGACCATTCGTTATCATTGATAGGGTAGGCGATGTTGCTTATCGTTTGTCCCTTCCACCTTCGTTACGAGAGGTGCATGACGTGTTTCATATATCTCAGCTACGAAGGTATGTATCGGACCCAAGCCATATCCTTGATCATTCTGAGTTGGTTGTTGGTACCAATTTGTCTTACGAGGAGCAGCCGGTGTCCATTTTGGACCGAAGAGAGAAGATACTCAAGAACCGAACAATTAGCCTTGTCCGGGTTGCTTGGGGTCATCACTCATTAGGAGAGTCAACATGGGAACGTAAGGATGATATCCGATCACGGTATCCACATCTGTTTGACTCAAAAGGTATATTTCTTCCCGTGTACCTTGATTGTCTTGACCCCTCATGCTTGTCACCCTATGGATAGAACTACGTGATATCGTAGATTGTTAATAAAGATATGTTATCTGCTAGTTAACATTGAAGAATGATTGCTTGCTCAAGTTTTTTGTACCTAGATTAGCTTAGTTTTGATATTCCTATCCTGCTTGGATTTGAAATTCCGAGGACAAAATTTTTCTAAGGAGGGTAGAGATGTCACTTCCCGTTCCCAGAATACGTATTTTTAATACATGTACTGCTTTAATATATTTATTTAATATTTATCATTGTATTGTTCTGTAATGAAACCCCTTTAAATTCATGTCAATTAATTTCCTACAATTTTATTTTCGTATTTTATTTTCTGCTTTTATACTCTGCTTTAGCTATACTTTGGGTTCAGCTTGGATTAGATTAAGTATGTTGGTTCATCATGAACCGAAACAAACTCCCACCTACCACCACCCCTTCATTTAAAGCCCATCCTCTTTCTCTCTCTTCATTACTTCACCATTACTCTTTTTACACTTCTTCTTCCTCCATAACTCTTCTCCACCTACTCAGCCGCCAAGGCAAGTGCCAAACTTGCTTCATGATGGAATCCCAGTTTTATTGTTCTATCATCTTCCTTACTTGATCTTTAGCCTCTTTAGTACTTAGCATTTTTATTTTTCATGGCTCATTTCTTGTAGATCTAAGTTTAATACATTTTCGGATTTCTTAGGTTTTGATCTAGTAAACTTTGTTATCTTCAAGTTTTGATGGTTCTATGTTGTAGAGAATTTTGTTCTACCCCATTTTGACCTATGGAAGTTCAGATTTGGGCTTGGAATGAAGGATTTAGAGAGCTTGGAAGCAACGGTTTCCATGGTTCTGTCCTTAGAAAATTCGGAGAAGAAGAACAGATCCTGGCCGCATGACAGTGCTTGACCGCATGAGTCTTCATGCGACAAGTCATCCTGGCCGCATGGGCTTAGTTAGCCGCATGAGCTTAGTTAGCCACATGAGCTTAGTTAGTCGCATGGGCTTAGTTAGCCGCATGAGCTTAGTTAGCCGTATGGGCTTAGTCAGCCGCATGAGACTTATCTGTCGCATATGCATTTAGTCCTGCAGCCGTATGCGAACTGTCACATCATAGCCGCATGAGACCCCTTTAGTTTCTAGCTGCATAGGACTTTGCTAGTTTGGCCGTATGAGACTATTCTGTTTCGGCCGCATAGAATCACCCTTGCCCAGCCGCATGTAATCCATTCATTCCCGGCCGCATGAATCAATAATTTCCCAGTCGCATGAATGCTAGCCATAATGCCTTTATGGCTGATTCTTGTTTCAAATTGACATTGATTGACATTGATTGACATATATTACCATTGATTGATTGACTTGGCATTTTAGCATTAATTATTGTCTTGACATTAATAAACAGGGATTATCACCTTAATTTAATAATAATTGATGCGTTCCTAGATGGAACTAAGAGACTGGCTAGTCGTCTTATTGAATTGAATGAATGAGACACGTTCATATTATAAACTATTAAAATCGACTGGCTAATCCCGAATATTGGCATACAGGCACATGCAGGCTTTGATTTATTTATTTACTTATTTATTTATTTATTTATTTATTACAACAGCAGCATATGTACTTTATGGTCAAGGCATGATTATTCCGTAGTTAGTTTTGACTGTTGCATTACGCTATGTAAGACCTACAACCTAACCGTACAAGTATTATTGTAGAGTTGTGCATATCGTACCCCGTACACAAGTACTCATTCTGAATGACCATGATCCACGGCATGGGATTTCACTCAACACAGAGACTATTAAGTTAAATAAAATAATGATTGCATGGAGAGAATAGATTCCCGAGTTCTTACATGGCATCCCTCTTGGGACTATTAAGTGCCCGACAGGTCGGCTGGTTCCCACAGATACTGCAAATCTGCCACACGGGCAGGGAGCGGAATCTGGTTATATTATTTATTGTATATTATATATTGATGACGGGCGTCCCGCTGGGACTCGTCTAATTCATGATTGGCGCAATTGATTGACTGGGTAAACTAGCCTTGCTTGCACATAGTAAGAACTGAGGAATCCCTATTACATAATTCCAGGATAACTTGGAACTCACAGTAGCAAGCCGTAGTAGTTGTATAGTCGTTTAAATTGATTTGTTTGTGTACTATCTCTACTCTGATGACTAACTAAGATGATCGGAATATCAGGACATGACGGGTCAACTTCTGTCCTTATTTGGTTGGGAGGTTGGTTCGAAGTGTCGTGATGTGATGTGAATCCCAGTAGCCAGCAGAGATCTATTTATTATGTTTCCTATTACTGGTTTATTCCTCATATCGTGCTTCCTTGCGGTACTTGCTATTAGAGGTCTAACCTCTCTGGTTTTGCATGGCCAGATTTAGAGCCAGTTCCCGAGGATCCAACTTACTTCTACCTCCAAGATGGTCAACACTAGAGGGATGATCACAGGAGGACTCGAGTGGGTTTCTTACTTCCCCGCTCGTTTTGTTATCTACTTTATACTTTACCGTTTGGCACCGACATGTTAGTCGGATTGTCCTGTACTTATTTTTGTATAATTGTAACTAAAGTCAGGCTGCAGCTGATAAACAATTGTGTATACTTTGCTACATCGTCTGGCTATGTTTTTATAAAGCCAGATATTAGGAACATTTTGACTGAGCATTTGGGACGCCTTACTGCTTCATCTTACATGTTCTCTATTTCTGTTTCTTGTTTGAATGATTGAGACAATAGAGGTGAAGTGACCATAGGGAGACTTTCATGTAGTATACACCCCCTCATCTTGTTAGACAGCATTGATCGTATTATACGGTATTCATCTACCCGTAATACGTAGCTGGCTGAGTCATTCTCTCGCTCTCCAGTATTCTGGTTTTGGGGCGTAACAAACGGTAAGCCTTCGGTTATTGGGATAGCAACCTATCTCATGAGGCACCGGGCTACCCAAATTGAGAAAAGAAAATAAAATAAAAGAAAAATAGAAACACCTTTAGTCCATTCCGGCACAGATATGCCAATGACCTTCATATAGTTAAGGAACGGTGGGCCGAAAGTGCAGAAACACAGAGCTCCTGCACAGAGCACTTATAATATGACAAAGAAGGAATGATGCGTATTCACCTTGCGTCAGTGCAAGGGCGAGTGCATCAGCATTGGTAAGAAGTCACGAAACAACACAAGATTGCTATTGGTTACATGTTTGCTTATGCGAATCGAAATAACATGCTTGCCATGATAACATGCTTACTACTTTCGAATATGCCATGAAACAGATCCTAAGGAGAACATAGAAATATAACTAAATTGTATGTTGCATGAATCAATTACATAACAAATGTCGATTTATTTAAGTGGGTCTTTGATCAGTACAGCGAGGGTGAAAGTACTAATCCCCTACTAGTTTGCTAGCAGGTTCAGGGAATGGTCTGCTTGCGGTAGAGCTTCGCTTGATCGCGCTGAGGCATGAAATGTCATAGCGTTTGAAGCGTGTGATTGCATTGATGCTCGAACTTGTAACATGATTGTTGCGGCCGAGATATAGAAGGCATGATGTATGGAACAGTGAAATCCTTTGTGGGAAAGAGAGAACTTGAATGTTGTAGCCAATCTGGCAAATTTAGTTGGACTATTGAAAACCTTTGTAATCTCAGTTCATTTATCAATAAAGAGAATTGTTTCGTATACTCTATTTTCTTCCGTTGCTAATATCAAATCAAAGATAACCATTTGAGAACTTGTCATCTTGCCTTGTACGAGTGCAACTCCAGACTCGTACGTCATCACGTCCCAGCGAGGACGATGATTCGGATAAATCGATGCGAGGACGAGCGATTTTTCGGGTCGGAGCGTGACACTCTACACTTGAGAGTTGACCAGCGACAATTTTGTTGAGTATTCAAGTTGAATCGTCGTCATTTTCGTCTGATCCAGCATCGTTGAAACGTGCTCGTACGGGTGCATACAATGGTCGGTGCGTATAGTCATTTGTTGATCGCCTGACCTATGTCGTTTGATTCGTAGTGCTGAGATCCCCTGCGATGCGAGACTCATTCGATTACAATTATAGTTTCTTTATTGTCATTTTTTT